>JAAAKG020053782.1:0-18224 GCA_010014905.2 Druon quercuslanigerum
CATCCTGTACTAAATAAAATTATTTGACGACAAATTAACAAAAGTAAAGCAACACGAAAACATAGTGACATTTATTGATTGAATGAAGATACCAAAAAATGTTGGCTTATTCATTCGTCAAAAAATCTTATGTTAAATGAAGATGGAAAATTTGATCAAATATTCACAAAATGCAACAATGTACTTATTTCACTCAACTTTTGTCAATCTGCCGTCAAATGATATTTCTTTTGTGCACTTTTAAATTTTTTTCTGGTGAATCACTAGTCCTTTTTCCTTATATTTTTTCATTTGAATCATTCAAAATAGAACAAAGTTTTATAAGTTATCCTAAATAATTATTAATTTCAAAACGATATTTAACAATTAAAAACAGTAACAGTTTGTTTTAAAAGGAAATAAATGCTATAACAAAGAAAAACATGATAAGAAATAAATATCAAAGTATGTATTATAAAATAACGATATGAGGCCCTAAAAATGATATTTTCCGATATTAATATTGAGATCAATTCTGAGAGGTTTTAAAGTTAAAATTTAACAATGTTTTAGTTTTAAATTCAAATAAATATTTAAAATGGCAAGACCATTTCACTGATAAATATTCCAAAATTTCATATTAAAAGCCTGGGTAGTTTTGAATTTGATAACTTTAGATTTTAATTCAGAACAATTTCAAACTGCAAAATTAGAAATTGTACAGTTTCAAAAAAAGAATTCATCCTATTATAGCAATCTAGATGTTTATTACTTATTTTAATTTACAATGTGATATCTTAAAATTTCCCAATTTTTAGTTAAGAATTTAAAATAACAAAAAAGAAAAAAATCAAACTATTTAACTGAAATTGATACAGAAATTAATATATAATTCCGTAATTTTAAATGTTGAACGCTCGATATTAAATTTCTCTATTTCATATGTTTTAATTTTGCAACTAAAATTGAATTGGTTGAACTTAGGGAAGCTTAATTAGCAATTTAAAAATTATTAAGTTTATAAGTGATTTAATTTTATTTCAAATAATTACAATTTTACAGGGTTCGTTTATAAAAAAGTTTTAATCTCAAAATTTTTGGTGACTCTAAACTTTGTCAGTTTAAAATGAAGCTTTGACTTTGAAAGATTCAATTTAGTTTTCAACATCAAATTGTCAAGTCCTAATCGCTTAAAATTAATGATAGTTCAAATTCAAAAGTTTGCAACTTTTAAGTATTTAATTTTGAAAAATTTTAAGTTTAAATAATACAATTTCAATAACTCTGAATTTTTAATCATCTAATCGGAAAATATTTAATTACTAAGGTTTTGACATTGCCTTATTTTCTCAATTTTTAATTTGACATCATAATCGCGAACAAAAATTTAGTTTTTAAAAGAGGTTTGTAAATAAACTAACAAGATAAATGCCTGTTGTATTTTTAAATTGCAAGTTCTCTTCGATAAAACGCTTTATTTATTCTCAAAAAGTAAACAGAGCGAAATAAGAAATACTTGTTCATCGCAACCTAAAAAGTTTCCATATTTACCAGATTCATTAATCACACACAAATAAGTAAAAAATTTATTAAATACACAAATTTTGTAGATATAGAATAATTAAAAACTGCCATTTGTGCTTAAGATTTCAACGGATGAAAAGTGAAAGCAAGCTTGAACAACAAAAACAAAATGAGAAATAATTATGAAAACCTGAGGGATAGGAAATCAATCGAGATCCAACTTTTTAGGTAAATCTTTTTGGTAGATCTTTTAATTACTTTCTTAAAAATTTAACTGTCTGGTTAAAAGTGTATCTTTTTTGATCGAGTGTCCAACTTTTTTTTTTAATTCAAATTTTTGGTAAAAAGGAAAAGCATTATTAAAAAGCATTTTTTGTTAGTATACAGTTCATTAGTTGGTTTACAAAAAAACACGTTATTATTTTTTGCTGGCTTATAGCGACAAGTTGTTTCTTTAAGTAAGATTTTTTAATTTAAAATTTAGTGTCTTTAGCTTTGAGGCCTTAGTGAAATAATTCATATTTGTATTATATTTTTCTTCCGATTATCAGCAAGATAAAAATTATTGTTTTTTATATTATATCGACAAATATCAAACGTTATATGTATGTTTTTAAGTATGTTTTATGTTATTCAGAATCAAAACAGTTTTGTGTAAGTAAAGTATACTAAACCAGATAAGTTGTCTTAATATGCATAATTTTTCCTGTCTAAAGCAATAACTGACAAATACGGATATGCAAAGTGTTGAGTGTCATGTAGGCTGTTTAGAAGATAAAAAATATTTCCTACGCATTATTTCAATAATATGTACTTTTAAAACCAGACTATTTTCGAAATATTAAACATATTATGCTATTTTTTTTCTTAAAAAATATAAGACGTGAGATTAAAGTCTAAAACCAAAAACCGAAAAGGACAAGTTTCTAAGAATTGATTTTGACAAGACAATTTTCATCATATTCAAATTTTATTAAAATTTCAGGAAACTTCGTATTGAACAGTCACAGCTGGTTTTTGAAAATTAAAAAAAAAATGTTCTTTCATAACAAAAATAAAAATTAATCATTTTTGAGGTGTATCGATTGCTACTAAATACTTGGATTCATTATGAAATATACAAAAAACATAATATAGCTATATAAGAAAAATCCAATGGCAATGCAAATTATTAAAAATATATTAAATTTTTATAAGCAAATACGCAAAGGAAAAATCAGATTCGTAGGGTTGTGTAGCGATTCGTCACATTATTGATATGTAATTACTTTGTTAAAAATAAAGTTTTAGCTTGATAATTTATTAAAACAGGAGAAATGAATAAAACTATAAACAAGTACATATAAAGCTGATTTTGGATAATGTCGGGGCAAGCGATAAGTTTCACTGGCCCCTTAAGTGTTTGTTTGAGAAATCAGGTACTTCCGGTGATGCACAAATTCTAATTTTGATCAAACAAATTTGAAATAAATTTGCACTAAATATTTAGCCCGAAAAGTGTTACATTTGCGTGGGTGGTGGGGCCAACGAAAAGTCCCTGCATTGTTCTACATAAATATTGCTTTTTTGGCGGTGTTCTGAAATTACTTTATATAGAATGCAAGTATATATTTGTCGTTTTTTTTTATTTTCAGTATGTTTTGTAAATCCGTAATTACTTAGTGAGGTAAAAATATAACAAAATTATTGTTGAAAATTTAACAGTATTTAAATATTTTGTTTATGGCATAACTTTGGGCTCTTTTAGGCACCCATCTTGATTTTTGGGATCTTTTAGTTATCTCTTAAAATCTACTATCTTCTAAAAACTAACTTTAAAATAAAATATACACTCAAACTAAATGCAAGCTTAAGAGACTGGATACATTAAATTTAATAGGGGTATTTCTTAAGTGTTGTTTAATGTTGCTGTGAAGATGAGGATATGAAAATAATTTTTGGGAAATTGCTTTGTTTTTAATTAAGTTCAAGGGAATTTTTTTAGAGACAGAGGTGGTTTTGAAAAATTAGTTCTTACAGTTTATGAGAGTTAATGGCTGTTTTTAAAAATTTAATTTTTCCATTTATTGACAGCCCAAAAAGCCCATCATTCTGGCGTGGATGATATTGCTAAATTTTTTCAATTTTCTGTATTGGAGTTGCTGACAGCCCAGCACACAATGGTAAAATTTAAAATACCAAGAATTTTGTTACGTTAAAAATTTTAAATTTCACGCTCGTATCTTTGAAGATCCCAACTCCCTAACTTCTCGTATCTTTGAATCTCGAGTGAACTTGTAATTATCCTTGTATGGAATGTATCATTTCCATTTTTTTCAGTAACAGCGAATTAATTTTGAGGAAAAGTCAGGGTGTTTTAAGTTGCTAGATCAATCAAAAGTATACTAAAAAAGAAATTAAAATAAAAAAGATGGTTGGACAAGCGTGCGAAACTGAGGGTTAAAAACTGCAAATTTAAATTATTATTTAAAATTATGCCTGGGAAGAAATTTGTTATGGCTGATACAACGTTATCTGTGCTCAGAATTTAACTTTTATTTGACTTGATTATCATTGAATGATAGAGAAAATAAAGTATAAAAAAGCTATAATAATTATAAAACATGTTTTAAACCTAATTAATAATATAAAAAATTAACGATTTAAGATTTTCCTAGCCTTCAGAGTTTAATCATAAAATATTGAATATCAAGTAATGCGGCTTCTAATATTGCTTCTATTCGATGAGTATTATAATTCTTTGTTGAAGACCAGCGTTTTTGGACGATATGTTTCAATTTCTTAAATATATTATCCTAATGGTCTAAATCAAGACAATTATTAATCGATTCCAAATTGCTTATAATTTTCAGGACCCTCATAAACTAATTTATCAATCTCATCTATTTTGGATTTTCATAATTTTGTTTTTAAGACCCACATGAATGTATTTATTAATTATGTTTATTTTCTTCCTTTGATTCTAACTTTAAAGCTTTGTGTGCAAAAGTAAAAAAAGTCTCTTTTTTTGAATATGTAGTTTAAGATTAGTTAGTTTTTTGGTTCCCATTTTTAAATCGTAAAATGTAAAACAGACCTCTGACTTGACGATATATTAGGTACTGTCTAGTATTAAAGAGCTTTCCCAATTCTTGTCCTTTTGAATACAATGCCACATTTTGAAGTCTTGTGAGAGGAAACGTTGTATAAAAACATTTATGCTACATCTGGACATTTTAGAAACTTAAAAATATAACTGTAAGGACTTGAATTAACATGTTCAAAAACTTTGATGTCATATTTTTTATATACATATATTAGTATTAATATATATATTATATTATATTATATTATATTATAATATTATATTATATTATAATCAGTAGAATTTGAATAAAAATCTTCATTTTCCCTCATCAGACGAAATGATCGAGAATACAAAAATAGTTTTTTAAACACTTTTAAATGATCTAAAACGATGAGTTTAACGATAAAATACAAGAATATACGGAAGTCTAATTATCGCCGAGGAAGAATTTTTCATTGCCACTGTTAAGAAAATAACTCTGAACCGCAAAATCACTCATGTATCGTTTTCCCTTGGCCTATAATATACTAACTTTTTTGATTCCTTTTTGATGAAAGGCCTTGTTTATTCTTTAAAATACACTTAATTTGAGGAGAAAAACTGTTGAACGCAGTCGCAAGATTGCAAGCTAGAGACAGTGATAGAAGAATTTAAAAAAATTCTTAATCGTTCAGGTTCCTCTTCCATTCATTAATAATAAAGAAAATTCAACAATAATTATAATGCGCTAATTAGAGCAAATTAAAAGAATTATCTACAAATTTCTCAATAATAACTTTTTTTTCTATATGCATAGCTTTGTCTAAGCAGTAAAAAATTTCTTTTTAAATTATGAATAAGGACAGAAGGTAAGACAAAAATTAATAGAAAAAGGTCCACCCAAAAAGTTCTTTGATTTTTGTATTAATTATTTTCTGTGAAATG
Source organism: Druon quercuslanigerum (assembly GCA_010014905.2). Lineage (NCBI taxonomy): Eukaryota > Metazoa > Arthropoda > Insecta > Hymenoptera > Cynipidae > Druon > Druon quercuslanigerum. Next base: position 5,495 of record JAAAKG020053782.1, read on the forward strand.
CCTATTTTTGGTAAAATAGTGAAAAAATAACCTCAAAATTAGAGAAGTTAGTGTATTGGAAAAATACTCAAGGTGCAATAAAATAGTAATAAACAAAATTGTACGATTTTATAGAATGCGCAATTTTTCTAAATATGAAAAAGAAGGCAGTAAAAATACAATTGTTTCACTAGAAATACATATTATCGAATGTAATAATACATTATTATTAAAATTATTTACATTCAGTGAAAGCTGAGAAAAAAAATTTAAACAAACTAAGGTAAAAGTGCGAAAGTAATCATAAAAAAATAGAATTTGTACTTTATTTTGCAATGTCTGAATAATCATTGCCAGACGGAGGTATGAAAGTAAATATATATTGGGAGCGTGAATTAATTTTGAGAAATTTCTGAGAGATAGCATTACTTGTACGATATTATAACAACCTGCATTAGGTTTAGGCGCGAAAGTTCAATTTAATTTAAAATAAAAATTTAAAAAGATGTATTTTTAAAAGTTAAATAAAATTAAAAGCTTTTATGTTGATTTCTCGACGTCCTTATTAAAGTCAACTGAGTGCGTTTTCACAACGAAAAGTAGAAACTCACTCCGCCAGGGTGGAATCGGCAACCCAAAAAAAAAATAAAACTTGATTAATTATAATGAATATAAGAAGTATTTCACATGACCTTCCAGAAACCTGACTGGATCGCGTAAAGTGTAGATTATTTCTAGTTCACACTGTAAGGTTCTTCATACTGCTTAATATATTTTATGCTTGAGTAAATTCAAGAGAAGAAATAAAGACTTCTACCATCTTGATTTCAAATTTATAAGAGAATTTATTTATCGTGAATCACACACTTATAACGATATCGACTTGATATAAATCAAAAATGTATTTTAGAATTCTACTAAGGGACAATTCTAATTGAGACTCTGAGGTCTAAGAAAAATTCAATATTTTCACAAGATTAAGAGTGCACGCTAGCAACTTGTTAGAATCTGCTGATAAAATTGGTGGATATTAACTTGGTCGTCGGAATACAATTCCTAGCCCGTTCTTGATCACACTTCTTTTACGTCTTGAGAAGTTAAAGGTAGCTGGAGCCGAGCTCAACAGTACTAATTCTTTAAGCTACTCTAGCAGGATTCTAAGTCCTTCGGCGAGTATGCGATTTTATCCAGAATAAGTGTCCAATATAGACAGGAACTAAGAGTTTTTATGTTTTAGTCCAGAACCCAGTGTAAAACCGGTTCACCCTCGTTTGCAAGCGAGCCCCCCAATGCCATTTCAAACTTTCTTTAACTTAACTTTTAAGAATCTCTTTGTTTTTCTTATTTCTCGAAATACAGGATTGTGCTTATGGCTTAAGTTTATATTTAGATGGTTCCTACCTAAGGCGGTTTTACCCATTTCAGTTTTTTATTGTATAAGTTTTCTAATTACTAAAGTCGCATGAATGATATATTCGTTACCAGGAAAATAGAGGAAAAACCTGCTTTGTAATATTGACTTAAAATTACTATAAATAAACTATGGTTATGCTATTTGCAATATATAAACGGTGCTTCGTTATGCTTTATTTAACATATTTCTTTATAATATTTTTTATTCATTAAATATTCCACAAAAGTTTTTCGAGATTCGGTAAATTTCTTTCTTAATAGTTCATATTTCTAGTTTCTGAAGGATATCAAGTATTCTGGTTCCCGGTTTCGCATCGGTCGCCATTCGCAGACATTTATTTAGCGCCTTTTGGAGTTTATTAATAATAGACTTGTAAGTGCTTCTCCAAATGGGAGCCGCATAGAACATTTTTGGTCTAATTACCATTTTGTATATTATGAGTTTGTTCGTTAAGCTTATTTTACTTTTACGACAGATAAGGCTGTACATTGAATCTATTGCTTTAAAAAAGTTTTTTCAAACCTCTAAGATACGCTTGGTAGATCCAAGGATAGGATAAAGTATTACTCCTAGAGATTTGGCTTGTTGTTTGGGTTCGATTTCTTCATTGTAAATGTAAAGCTCAGGTGATAGTTTATCACGTTTCTTCTGGGAAAAGATAATAAGTTCAGTCTTCTCTCTGTTAATCTTAAGCTTCCACTTAAAGAAGTATTTTTCTAAGTCTGTTACGTAAAATTGTATATTTTTAATTATATGTTTTTTTACGTCAAGATGAAGTATAAATTGCCGCATCATCCGCAAAAATAGCTAAATTAACTTTTTCATTTATTGGAATGTCATTCATGTAGTATAGGAATAGCACTGGTCCCAGGACTGAACCCTGTAGTACTCCCGCTGTCACTTTTTTTATTTCTGAATATTCATTATTTACATCTGCCACGAATGATCTATCGCTTAAGTAATTAGATATAAGTTTGACAAGATAATGATCGAATTTATAATTATTTAATTTACCCGCAATACCTTTGTGCTATACAGTGTTAAAGGCTTTTTCCAGATCAAGAAACATGGCACCTGTACTTTTATTTTTATTGAAATTTGTAGACACATAGTCTGTGAGGCGCGCAAGTTGCTGCACAGTATTGTGCTTAGCTCTAAACCCAAATTGCTGTGGAATTAGTTGTCTATGGATTGCTTAACGGTGTTTAAGTCTATTAATTATTATAGTTTTAAATATTTTGCTTATATTTGATAGTAAGCTGCTGGGAAGCTCTGCGGTAGCTTTCTGTCTTTTCCCATTTTAAAGGTTTATTGCGCTATCATTCAATGTTATACAGGCAGGTCTATGGTCAGAGTCCATCTCGTCCAGCACATCAACTGTATCTATGTTGGTAATATTTTCAACCATTGCTAGGTCAACTATGCTAGGCCGAGCTTTAGTACTAAATGGGTAGAGGGTAAAATCGTATGGATATTCTATAGCAAGAGAGTTTTGTTCTACAAATTCAAGTATAATATTTTCATTTATATTGTTATTATAACAGTTTTAATTTTTGTGTTTTGTGTTCAGGTCTCCTGCTGAAATTATTTTTCTATTTAAATTAAAGATATGGGCTAATTCTTCTTTTGAAATTTTTTGTTTTAGCGCATACAGGGCTTTAATCATGGTATTATTTTGAAGTTTAATTGCATAAGCTTCTGCAGTTTTTAAATTATTTATTTCTATTTGATGGCATGGTATGCTTTTTTTCACAAAAAGGGCCACTCCCCCAGAGGCTTTTTTACTAACTCTTTTTTTTCTAATGCACCTGTATCCATGAGGTAGTTTACGTCTCGTTTTATCTGTAAACCACGTTTCTCCAACTATGAGTATGCCTACGTCATTTTTTTGAAGAAAAGTGGGTAGTTCCTGTATTTTAGAATCCAGTCCATTTGCGTTTCAATGGAGTATGCGTTACTAGCAATCAAATTCCTGGGCAATTTGGGCTGATGTTATTATTTTATCTAGTTCAGTCTTACATATTTTGAGTTGATTTTTAAATTTGACTGCAAATTTAAGTAACTTACTGAGGTCGCACTTCTCGTTGATCCCGATGAAAACGTCTAATATTTCTCTCAGCTGGTCTGCTCCGTTTTCTGGTTGTGGGATATTTGGTTTTTTCATACCCCTCCATGGATTTTGGTGATTGTCACTACTTGCTGCAAAGTCGGTTGAGGAGCCCGATGATTTATCTCGTAGAGTCGGGCCAGGATTTGTAGGTACTGGTCGTTGCCTGGTTCTGAGATCGGGGTAGTTGACTTCGTTATATTGCGGCGTTGGTTTGGTGTTCATCCTCTGGGTTTGGTTCCTGCTGATGATGATGATCTTTTGTTGCAGGATTCTAAGACCTTCAACGAGTATGCAGCCGTTCCCCTTAGAAATCTCTTTTCTAACGAGAGAGAGAGTGTCAGAATCTTGAATACTCACATCAGAGCTAAATGATATAACCACCAGTCCATGCTATTTTATTCAGAACCAGTGTCCAATATAGACAGGAACTAAGATTTTTTATGTCTTATTCCTGCACTCAGTGTGAAACCGGTTTACCCTCAATCGCCAGCGAGCCCCCAATGCCATTTTCAGGCTCAGAATCCCCTTTTTAAAAGAGAGTTTTCCGTATGCACCCCCGCGTCTCGCGGAACAGTGTCGACTGGGCAGTTCGGGTTGCTAATCGCAAGGGGATAGACGTTTACCTTACAACCCTGATCTAGGATAGATGTATCTCGCGGATTAGAGCTTCCGCAGTTTAGAAGAACGACCCGCACTATTACAAAAATGAAACTGGTTCATGCACTCAGTCCGTCTCTCTCTCATCCACTATCTAGCATTTCCCATGGAAATTGGTTCTTACTATAAAATTTGTTGACATGGTTCGTTGAGCCCTTCTCGACATAGAACTAAAGCACTGAAATCTGGAATGCTATCAAGAGTCAAATTTTTCTTTATCCCAAGGGCACACTATAAACCTGTCAAGAAATCATTCATATACACCTCAATTTTGTAGTGTTGTTCTTATGTTTTGTTTGCGTATGCGCTTTTTGGAATAAATGTGGAGCATCCTTGGAATAACTAATCGGTGGCAAAGTACTACACTGATGATATCATTCCTAATATGCCTATGCCAGCTTACCATATGCCTAGAATGCTGGAAGACGAGCATGTGAAAAGATCGTGTGTTCATCTTCTTGGTAACTTTGGAGTTTGAAAGCTGAACTGTATACCTTAGATGCTACTGCTCCTGCTCCTGGCACTACTACATATATGTGCTTGTCGTGTGGGCCGCGAAAACAATTATCAGGCTTGAATTTTGCGGCTGAAGAATATTTGCCTTCTATATTCATCTGTGCGGTCCACAGTGTATGCCGAACATGATGATGATCAACACGTGGATCTTTAACGGTGAGTTGTGCCTCATAATAAAGGTGCCTTATTTTTATAAAAGGCCTTTGGTCCCATGAAAAACTATTTCGTAGCTCATCCACCCCGGAACAACATGATTTACAAGGTAACGTATAAATCCAAAACGAATACAGCCGTTATCCATTGTTAAGATCATCTGGTTATCTCCTAGCTGTCCATATAGACCTAATTTTGTAAGAAAAAATTGACATATTTAAAGAACTTTTTCTACAACAAAAGCTCAAATTTCTAACAACTTTGAACATAATAATATCAAGAATATTAATAATAATATGAAGAATGTTAGATATCAGATCTGATGAGAATCAATTACACTTATGCATGCACAGATATGCATGATATGATGATATGATACTCATTTGGTTAATAAAAAAGTTTTTTTAGTAAAACACATAAAACTGTGCTACGGAAGTGTAAATTCTCAGGAAGAAATGTATTATTTTTGATCAACGTTATCTCATTTATGGCTTGGATTGTTATTTATCTTCAGAACCATTAAATCTTATAAAAAGAATGTGCAGAAAAGCTATAATTAAATTCTTTTAATACTTTTATGAATAAAAACTCCTGTTTCTAATTCTGACTCTATACGGTAGGTTTGACAATCAGTTGTTGAACATAAACCTTTATTTAAATGTATGCATTATCTTTTAAGGGTCAGAAAATCAAAATCAGTGAAGATTTATGAAAAAAATTACAACCTTCTAATACAAAGGAAAAACAGCGATAATTTAAAGGATCCTAATACACTCCTGTCTTACGTATATCTATTTTGAATTTTTGCTTTTTTTGCGATCACATTAATGCAGTGATTAATAATGTTTATTATCTTTCTTTGTTTCTAAATTAAAATGTTTGTGTGCAAACTATTTAAAAATAGTGTAATTTCCGAGGATGCAGTTTAAAATAAGTCGGTTTTATGCTCTCAAGTTTAAAATTAAACATTTTAAAGCTGACCTTTGAATAGATAATGTATAAGGTATTGTGTAGCATTGATCAATTTTTTCTAATTTTAGTCCTAGACAGTTCGAATATATAGCAGCAAATTAATTTTATTTATGAAAAATAATCTTGTCTTATTGTCCAATTCTTATTTCGGATGCTCTGTTGTTAGATTTCCAGCGGAGCAAAAGGAGAAGATCATTTTTCAGAATAAATTTAATTCATAGTCTCAGCTGGTCTGTAAAGTCTTAAAAATATTGCAGGAAATTCAAGCTTTGTGGGAGATAACCTTATATGAACAAAAATAGTCTCATTTCATATCTGAACGCTTTAGGAAACAACAATACATATTAATTTTAATAAAATATTTGTCTTACTTTTGAAATGCAGCAAGCAAAGGAACGCAGCTAGTAGAATGTCAATGAAAATTGTCATTTTTTCTCATTAGATTTAATGCTCGAGAACAGAAAACTTGTTTCTTACAGATGTTTCTAAAAGAGCTGTCAAGATTAATAGCTGCTACATATACAGCACTCCAATGTCAGAAGATACAGCAGTCTCATTGTCGCCGATGACGAAATATTAATTGCCACTATCAAAGAAAACAACTCTAAACCTAAAATATTATTAGATTAAACGCTTTATTTATTCTTGAAAATAAGCAGAGTGGAAGAAGAAAAAGTGTTTATCGCGCCGAGTCGAAATAGACGTCCTACTTTGCAACTCTTCGCGCTAATATATGTGGGGTTTAAGGTTTTAAAGAAGAGCATATTCCAATACCATTTTTTCGAAAAAATTATCGCTTTCGTAAGAAAAAATTTCCAAATCTTTCATTTCGGTTGTCAAAATAGGGGCTTAGTTTTTGCTTATATTTTAGCGCTATGCATTCTACCAATTTGTGCTTAATAAAATTATTTGCCGAAAAATTAAGAAAAGAGAAGCAAGACGAAGACATAGTGATATAGTGTCATTTATTGATTGAATAAGGATACAAAAAAATGTTGGCTTCTTCATTCCTTGAAAAATCTTGTGTTAAATAAAGATGTAAAATGTTATCAAATATTTATAAAATTCAATAATGTACTCACTTCACTTAACTTTTGTCAATCAAATTAAAAAAAGTCCAATTTTTAATCATTTCATTTTGAAAAGTTTCAAGTTTAATTTTATCAATTTTGAATTTGACATCATTCAATTTAGTGATTCTTTAATTCAAAATAAAATTGTTTGCTTTGCAGGGCTTTTGATTTAAAAATTATACAACTTATTTTATTTTTCTTCTTAAATCGTCCAAAATCGTTTAATAATTGTTGTGTGGTATAGAAGAAACTCAATACCAAACATTCTCATCTTTCTTGCCTTTTTTTTTCTGACGTTTCTTCTCGAAAGTCTGATACCTTCTTTCGAGTTTTTTGCATCTCGGTTCTTTATAACTATTTTTCAAATCCTTGCGCTGGTTTGCGATTTTTTCCTTTTGCTTGCTGCCACCAGATAAGGGCAAACTTTTTTCCTCATGATGCCTTTTTGATATTATCTTTTGAATATTTATTACCTACTTGAAATCACTAAAACTGTTGCTTTCACAAACTTTGGTGATGGAGGTTAGAGAAATCAACTAAGTATCTGCTACAAGGGCGCAGTCGTCAAGACAATGACGCCACATATTTTGTGCTTATAAAAGAACTTAAAAATTCTACGGAGAATATGGAGTGTGCAAAGTAGAAGCAATACTTTTACTTTGAGCGTCAACGTAGGCCCTACATTTCGACGAAAATATGAAATTTTTTGTGTTTCGGAATGAACTAAAATTACAATAAGTGTTGAAGATTCCAAGGTAAAAAAGGTAAACGCAAAATTAAAAAATAATCTTAATTAGACTCGCATGGTGCCGAAAAACAAGTCAAATGATTTTGGGTAAAATATAAGGAAACTTGAATTTGGGAAATATTTATGCACTTTGTAACGATAAAACCTACTAAGAAAATCCAACATTATTTTTTATTGTAACTTAATTAGTTTATAATTGTAATTTTACCTGCTGAAATAAGCATTTAAATCTGGGTAAATAATTAAGATAGAAATTATTGCTTTTAATTTTGGATCGAGAAATATATAATGTTTTCATTTTGATTCTACTGTGGTAAAATGGATAAAGTGCGTAAACACATCGAATTTTTCCAGTCTGAAGCAGTGTCTGGCAAATATGAAAATTTTGTAAACATGATGTAGCTTGTTACTAAATACCTGGTTTCATCATGAAATAATTATAAAACATGGAGCAACTACCCAAATAACATCTCAATAGCATCACCCATTTTTGACACTGTATTGAATTGTTTGCAAACAATTATTGGAATAAAAACTAATAGTTTGAACCATATTTATTAACAAACACCAACAAAGCTTCTGAGTCGAATATGGAAAATTCAATCCACACAAATAAACTTACGCATTGGTTTGCATTGCTGTGTAATGCAATGGTCCAAATTTTCGATCTCTTGTTTTTAACGGACCTTTACATTTTCGATTTTTTAAAAATTTTCAACAAAAAAATAAAAACAAACATTTTAATGGGTTAAAAAATATAAATTCCAATTTTTACTAGATCTAAAATATATGTATTTCGAAACTATTCTAACGAAATTTTTTTTAACAGATAACAGTTTAAAAAGTTGGATCACTTTTAAAAGTGTGCAATTTTTGTTTGTAAAAGATCCGTAACTTTAAAACGTTGTTTTTAATAGATTTGAACAAGATTTACAAATTATCTTGACATAGTTTTTTATTTGAAAACAATGTAACGAGCGCGAATCGTGCGTTTCATAATGAGAATGTAATCGTCAAAGGCGTAGCTGCTTTAAGAACCATCTTTAACAAAAAATTCAAAAAAAATTTCAGTTAAAATTTATGGCTGTACTTCCTCAGAAGTTTAATTCATATTTTTCGATTGAAGTTACATTATTTATAATATTTAAGAAAATGTAGTTAAAACCTACGCATAAAACATATGAAAACGAGCGCGAAGCGTGAAAGCGTACCTACGCAGCGGGCATGTGTTTTTAAAGATATAATTTGGAAAGGGCCCATTGCAATAATTTTGCTTACATGGGTACGGAGAGCTAAGAATTTTCCAGAACTCAAGGTTATGCTTGGTGTTTCCCAATGCTTTTTCTTGATGAAAATTTATGCGCCAAGAGACATATCATATTTATCATAAATAAAATGTCATATTTATCATAAATACTGATTTCAACAAAATATGTAACTTACTTTTAAAATGCAACAGACAGAAACACAAAAGAAATAATCTCAAAGAAAATATTCATTTTTCCTCTTTAGACGAAATGATCGCAAACAAAAATTTAGTTTTTAAAAGAGCTTTGTGAATAAACTGACCAGATAAATCATTGTTTAAATGATAAGTAATTTTTTAAACCAGACCATTTTAGAAATATCAAACATCTTATGTTCGTTTTTTTTAAATATGACGCTTGAGGTAAAAAGTCCAAAACCAAAAAACTGAAAAGTACATTATGCAGAACTGCTGGAAAGACTGCTGCTTTTTAAAAAAAAAAAATTTCCAATATTTTTTTCTTTTTTCATAAAAAAATGATTTTTGAGGTCTATCGATTGCTACTTAATACTTGAATTCATTATGAAGGGTTGGGTAGCGATTCTTCCCATTATTTTTATGAAATTCAAATAATGTATGTTAAAAATTAGTTTTTTTGTTGTTAAAACTCAATTTTTTTACTTTAAAATCAAAATTCCATTTTTTGATAAAAATTCGTCCTTTTGGATTAAATGTTCATCTTTTATGACATCTTTAATGGCATTTCGTTTCAAATTTATTTCATTTGATTATGAATTTATTTGAATACTGAAAATGTACCTGCTTAAGGGAAAAAATAAACTATATTGTTGAACAATTGTCATTTTTGGTTGAATGGAACCATTTTTGTTTCAGATTAAAATCTTCTTTAAATGAAATATGAAATATTCTATTTTTATTGATAATTTATCCGTTTTGTTTGAAAATTTAACTGCTTTGTTGAGAGTGAAATATAAATATAAATATAAATCCACTGGTCACATTATTTTTACTAGTGTAGTTAACAATAACACAGGAGCTAAAAAGGTAAAGTTAAATTTTTTAAAATAAATTTAAAAAAATTTCAAAACAGGAAAAATAGAAATAACTATAAAAAAGCACAGGATATATCACACATTGCATACTACATGCTATTACATTTTTTATCAATAATCAACCTTTATTCATAGAAATTTAATATTCTTCGCAAGTCATTCTTTTGAGTTGAATGAAATCTTGGAATTTTAAGCTTTTTGTATTGATTGGATTATGGTATCAACATGCATTTTATTTTAAATAATTTATTTATCTATTATTTCTCAATTGTCAATTGCTAAAAATTGGTAATGTGGCTTATGAAAGGCCCCTTATTAAAAAATTTACATTGACCATTATTATATACAATTTTATTTTTATTCTTTGATGTTGAACTTACCTTTCCCAATTGCAGAAACTGAAATTTTTATTTTTGAGTTTTGTGCTTGTTGCTTCTTGATGGAAGCGGATAGTTAAAAAAAACTGTTATCTAGTCCTGAGGAAATCTTGCTACTTTCAAGATTATATTTTTCTTATTGTAGACGAAACTTGCTACTTTAGAAGGAACATCATCAAGTAATTAAAAAATCTTCCAATTTCCAAGAATTTCAGGTAATAATATATTTAGATTTGTAAAACGGAAATAGATTTTTTAAAAGATAAATGATCAAGCCAGGTTAGGAATAAAGCTATAAGAATTAGCTTTAACAATATCTTAAAAACCAAAAAAAAATGTCGGTATAATCATGAATGCATCAATAATGTAATATATTTCAGAATACATGGAGGTTAGAGGAATCAACCAAGTATCTGGTACAAGGGCGCAGGCGTCTAGGCAACGACGGCCACATATTTTGTGCTGATAAAAAAACTTAAAAATTCTACGGAGAATATGGAGTGTGCAAAGTAGAGGCAATGCTTTCACTTTGAGCGTCAACGTAGGGCCTAGATTTCGACAAAAATATGAAATTTTTTGGTTTACAGGATAAACTAAAGTTACAATAAGTGTTTAAGATTCCAAGGTAGAAAATTTGAACGCAAAATTAAAAACCAATCGAGATTAGACTCGCATGGTGCAGAAAAACGGGTCAAATAGTTTATAATTATAATTTGACCTGCTGAAATAACTATTTAAATCTGGGTAAATAATCAGGATAGAAATTATTGCTTTCAATTTTGGATCGAAAAATATATAATTTTTTCATTTTGATTCTACTGTGGTGAAATGGATAAAGTGCATAAATACGTCGAATTTTTTCAGTCTGAAGCTTATATCTTATTTATACTAACTCAGTGTTTTATTCTTTGATACACCCTATCTTACTTAATAATTGGGCGTAAAGGTCGAATACTTCATCACACGTATAAAAGAAAAACTGACTGTGAAAATTTAGGCTTTGTGCGTGTGAACATGGTCCTACGAAGCCGGATTCTTACCGAGAAAATCAAAATCCTAAAACGGCTTGTGTCAGAAAATTACCTTGACGAAGTTTCAAGAGTGACCGAAGTGACAGTATTCTGGATTACAGTGTATAACTGCCGAACCAAGAATTTTTAAACAGCTAATACTGTTAGATTCACAAAACATAAATTTGTCGAGAGTGCTGGTTTGAACTTGTTTTTATAGACCAGACAAAAGTTAGACGTGAATACAAATTTTTCCGTCTAATATAAATTGAATTCCAATTGATCATGAACACAGGCAGGCAAGCAGAGAGTCGTTTCCTGATAAATCCGAAATAATAAAGGGTCATAATCGATGAGGTCGTTGCAACTATAATGGAACTACACATTTTTGCTGCTGATCGAGAAATTATAAATTATCGACACTGGAATAAGAGGATCTTCGTAAAGAGAGCCACGCAGAGAATCCCCGAGAAGGTCATCGAGAATCAACATATCATCAAAGGTTGGTGAATCAGCGTCGTCAAGTAAGCTTATTAATTTCGATTCTCTTATTATTATCGCTCTTTCCATAAATTATTACAACTCGGAAATTCGAAAATGACTAAGGAACTAGAGAATTTAAAAATAATTCGTAAGAATTGTAAGTCGCGTTTAACGAAATTCAAGACCTTCTTAGATAAATGTTTGAACACGCAATTTGCTGAAATAATCGAAGGTGCAAACAAACATAGAATTGTTATCGCCGGAACAAGACCTTGAGGAAGAAAGGTCCGAATTTGAGGACAAGTATTTCAGTCAATCCGCGATAGCAATTAAAATTATTAATCAAAGATCGCCTCAAGATTGTGTTTTGGTTCCGAATTCACAAGAGACCGATTCTGTACATTAGTCGCGTATAGCTCAACTTGAAGCTGAACTTGTCGCTTGTTGTGAGTCGGAACTTTCGACTTTGCGTGAATTTGCAACGTCACGTGTGTCAACAGCTAGAAGTGATTCACCTAATCCACGAGCGCACTTCTCTTTACCTAAACTTGACCTTCCTCAATTTTCGGGTGGTTATAAAGATTGGCTAGGGTTTCGAGACACATTTACGGCATTAATTCATAATGAGGAATCTATTCCTAAAATTCAAAAGTTACGATATTTACGATCTTATATAAAGGGGAGTGCGTCTCAAATAATTGAAAATATGGAAACGTCAGAATCTAATTACGATGTAGCTTGGAATCTGCTCCAAGAACGTTACAATAATGAAAGGATAACACAGGCACACAAAATGAAAAAGTGAGCTGTTCCCGGAAAGGAAATGGTATAACTTCATATTATTTGGGTCGCTGAATTCAAATCCGCTGACCGCTTGTTTCCATCACGTCAGGGGTCAAGGTCAATTGAAGGTCAAATT
>JAAAKG020053793.1:0-18224 GCA_010014905.2 Druon quercuslanigerum
AGTCGGTGGAAGAGATATGAGAGGATCTGAATTAGAAAGTGAAAGGGTATGTTCGAAAGAAGGTATTTAAAATGAAGAACAAAAGGAATGGTGAAGCCGTGGTGTAATAGAGAATGTAAAATGATGAAGAGAAAGGTGAAAAGGAAGTACAGGAAGTGGAAAGAAGGAACTGCGAAAAGGGAGGAGTGTGTAGAAAAGAGGAAGAAGTTTTGGGTGATGTGTAAGAAGAAAGAGCAGGAAAAGTAAAAGAATGTGGAAAAGGAGTTGAGAAGGTTTAAGATAGAAGGGGACGTGTGGAAGATAATTTATAGGTTTAGGAATCGTAGGGTGGGGATAAGTGAGAAGATAGGGAGTGACGAATGGAGGAAATTTTTTAAAGATTCATTTCAGGGAACAGACACATGGAAGAGAGATGAGGGTAGCGATGGAATAGAGAACGAAGCTGGCTGTTTGGCACAAAAGATGTAAGAGAGAGGTTAAAGGGGGTATTGAAAAAAGTATGTTTGGGGAGGGATTCCCAAGTAAGTGGAGGGAGGGGTTGATCGTAATACTGTATAAAAAAGGGGCTAGGGAGAGGCAGGAAAATGAAAGAGGAATTACGCTAATGATTACGGTGTACAAAATATACGAGATGATGTTGGTAGAGAGGCTGCGAAAGGATATTGAGGGGAAAGGAACACTGCCGGAGACGCAGGCGGACTTTATTTTCGCAAAAAATGCAATGCGACAGAACGTTGATTTTAGGGCTATTTTGAGAGGATAAAAAAAATTTGAAAAATCTTTTTTTTCTATGTAAAATGGTTTGCAATAAATAATACTATTAAAACTATTTAAAATAATTCCTTGATCACAAAATAAACCAGAGAAATCACTAGTTGTGTTTAAATTAGTCTAAATCAGGTTCATATTATTATTTTTTTAAATTTTATTTTCTTCTTTCTATTATCCTGATAATACAAAAAATTAACTTAATTAAAATTTGGGTTATGCAAAATATTCTAATATATTAAAAGCTTTTCCGAACCGGAATTTGTTGGTTTAATCGAGAAATTAGTTCTAAATTAATGTCAGAAAAATTCTTTCTTAAAAATTCTGGATTTTGGTAAAGAGATTCACTGGAAACAAAATTTCGATCAGGCCCAAAAATAAAATCGACACTACTTTTGGATAATGATTTTTTCGCGAGATTCGTCAGCTTTGACGTTCTGCGAATTTCGTGCAAAGAGTCCTTCACTTTTATTTCTACATTTTTGATCATTCCTGTATTTTTTTCATTGTCTTCATTTTCTGGAACCTTCATTTTCTCTTTAAAATTTTCTTTTTCTCTGAGAGAGCACTGATCAAAAAATGAGTCTCCAGCTCCAAGTCCCTGAAAGTTATAAAACTTTTTTGATGGTCCAGGTTTCAAATCTGTCAGATTTTTATGAAACTTCGATTCTGCTATCTCAGAAAAATCTTGTGTTTGTTGTGTCGTAAAAAAATTTCTCTTTAGCTTCTTTCTATTTTCTGTAAAAAGAAAAAAAAATTAAATAGCAATTTATTCTAAGAATCTTCTTTTTTTGTTACAAAATACCTTTCATATTAAGAACATCACTATTTTCTTTGTTAATTTCAATTTTGTTTTCTCCCAAACTTTCTTTTTGAGATCTGGAAAAATTGTTTTTCGGGCCCAACTCATAAAGTGATTCATTGAAATTCTTTTGAACCAAACTTGAAACAGAACCTGGTGCCAAAAAAACTTTTTTCTCCTTCTTTTGAGAAAAAATCCTTTGTAATGAAAATTTTATGGGCACATTTTTCAGGGCGGCTTTTGATCGCAAATGATTTAGAAATTCGGAATGATTTCTTAAGCCACCAAAAGTTTTTAATAGCAGAAAAATTGGAACGATAATTATAATAACTGCACCCATAATTGCAATCAAACACGTTGCTTGCCACATAATATCGATCCAAATTGATTTTTCATATCTTGAACTGTGAGAATCTATTGGGAAAAAAATTTGGACAGAAAAAACGTATTTAATTTTTATTTTTTCAGCTTGTAAGTCCTCCATAAATTACGTCAAAAATTTTAGGCTTCCCCCCCCCCCCCCCCCCAAGTGATTTTTAACGAAAATAGAGTAATAATGGTTTAATAAATTATTTCAAATAAAAATAATTTTCATAGCATATTGAATTTAATATTAAATACTTTAAATTCATAGGATTTGAAGTAGAAATATCCATTTGATTTTCAACAAACAAGATTACTTTTGTAACCAAAAAGACGAATTTTCGATCAAATACATTAATTTTTGTCTAATGAATTGCAATTTTAAAAAGAAAAGGTTAATATTGAACCAAAAAAGGTGGATTTAGAAAAATATTAATTTTTGGCAAAACTCGCTCCACTTTTATCCAAGTAGTTGATCTTTCAACGAAAGAAAAAAATTTTAAGAAATAGATAAATTTTTAACTAAAAAGATGAATCTTTCAACAGGAAATTTAATTTTCTACCAAGAAACACGAATTTTCAACAAGATGCATCATTTTTCAACAAAATTGTTGAACCTTAAAACCGCAAGAAAGAATTATCAACACAAACTTTAAATTTTCAACCCAAGAATATGTTTTTTTAACAAAAAAGTTAATTTTTTTACCAGAAAGTTAAATTTGCCATATTACTTTGGAATATTGAATCATATTAAAATATTAATTTAAAAATTAGTTTCAGTTTTAACAAAAAAGGATGAATTTCCGACTAAGACAATTAATGTCCCACCAAAAAAGGAAAAATTTTAATAAAAAATATCTATCTTTAACTAACAAATATAAATTTAACCAAAAATAATATAGTTTCATTGTTAGTTAAAAATAAATTCTACATACAAATAAATTTCAAATATATCAATTTGTAACTAAAATGATGAGACTTCATTTCCGACATGAAAGTGTAAGGTAGCGGGAATTGTGTATGCTGAATTTTTCCGATAATTGTTGTGAAATTTGAGGTGAGTGAAGTGTAGAAGTGTATACAAGGGTTTGGATGAAAGAGATTGTTTGAGGGATTGTGAAATTGGAAAGGGGGTAACGATATTTTTGAGGATTGAGACAGATTTGTGTGAAAGCTGAGGTTAGGTTGGTTTGAGATTTGTGACAGGGTGAGAGGACTGGGTCGATCGGGTAAGTAGTAGCAGGGTTAAGTAGAGACGGAGAAAGACAAGACAGGTACCAGAACAATACGATAGAGTCAGGGAAGGATAGCAGGCGGGAAAGTTTGAAATTGGATTCATGGATAGCAAAAATTGTAACATCGAGGAAAAATCGGATTTAGAGCAGGAAGTGCTATTTAGTACATAGAAAGAGGATTTAGGTTCAAACTTAAAATATACAAAATGTTCAGATCACCGCCGGCAAATCAGAGTTTGGTAGAGAAGGGGGAGAATAGTAAGGGGTTAGAAGGAAACGGGGACGATTCCGAAGAACAGAGGAAAGAGGAAAGACTGAAAGAAATTCGCGAAGTCATGATGGAAGTAATGGGAATTTATGAAGAAAGGCGGGAAAAAAGGGGAGAGATTTTGAGGAAAGAAATCAGGAGGGAAATGGCTGAGCTTGGGAAAGAAATGAAAAAATGGGAAGAAGTTAGGAAAAAGTTATAAAAGAGGATGTTGTCATTGAAGCAAAAGCTAGAGAAGCAGGAGCATAATAATAAAAAGGTAGAGGAGATGCAAGGTAGGATTATAAAGATAGAAAGCTCGAACAGGGATATTAGTGGAGGCGTAAATGGGAATGCGGAGAAGGAAAGACTGAGGAAAATAGAACCAAGAATAGAAAAAAAGAAGAAAGAAAGGAAAAGAAACGTAGTGATAAAGGGTATAAGATTAGAGGGGAAGGAGATGCAGGAAGGAGTGGAATATGTACTAAAAAGAATTGATGCAAAAGTAGAGATAGAGGAAGTGCGTCGTATAGGAAGAGAAGAACGAAGAAGGGAGAGAATGGTACTAGTGAAACTACAGAAATGGGAACATAAGAGGGAAGTAATGGCAAAGACGAGGATGTTATATGGAAACTTGGAGAGAATGAAGAATGATTTGACATGGGTAGAAAGGAGGATGCAATATAAGTTAAGAAAAATGGCGGAAGAGGAAAGAAAAAAGGGAAGAAGAACATACGTTAAATATGGGAGGATACAGATAGACGGAGTATGGTGGGAACGGGAGTTAGGAAAATAAGCAATAGTAAGAGACAAAAAGAGACAAAAAACGAATATAGAGAAGAATGGAGGATATGTTATTGAAATATAGCAGAACTAGAGAGAAAGGATAGGGGATTTATGAGAAATTTGACACAATGGGATGTTGTAATAATGAGGGAGACGTAGCTAGATGAAAAGGGATGGGAAAGAGTAAGGGGAAGATTACCAAGAGGTTACAAATAGCAAGTTCAAAATGCAAAGAGGAAGAATAATAAGGGCAGACCAATGGGAGGAATGGTGATGGGAGTGAGAAATGAATGTATAACAGAGAAAGATAGGAAAGAGCATAAGGAAGGAATTATAGTAGAAGAGGTAACGATGGGAGGAGAGAAGTGGAAGATGGTGGGGATTCATGTGAAAGGAGATATGCTGGAGAAAGCAGAGGAGTTACAATAAATGATGGAAGAAAACAAAGAAGATATTAGACTTATAATAGGCGGAGATTTAAATGCGAGAACAGGAGATAGAGGAGGAAGGGAATGGGGAGAATAGGGAGAGGACGAAAATCAAAAGATAAAGTACTGAATGGGGAGGGAAAGAAGTTGTTAAAGACCTTGGAGGAGTTAGGATGGTTTATCTGAAACGAAAATGTAGAGGGAGATGAAGAAAGAGAATATACACGGTCAGGAGGTGAAAGAGGAACGGTAATTGATTATATGATAGTGGATCATGAGGTAAGAGAGAAGTTCAAGAAATTAGAGGTAGGTTATTGTATTGATTCGGATCACTTTCCATTAATATTGATATTAGAGGGAGAAAAAGTAATAGTAATATGCATAAATAGGGGGCAACGATAAAGAGGGTAAGTAAAGGGGATTAGTCAAGGCAAGGGAAAGAAAAGTTTTAAAAAAAGGTAAGAAATATAAAAATGGGAGAGGAAAATGTTGACGAGGAGATGAAAAAAATGATACGAGAAGTAAAAAGAGGATTAGAGTCCACAAACAAAAATAAAGTTGGTAAAGAGAGGAATAGAAGTGGATGGGATAAGGAGTGTAAAGAGAAAAAGAAGGACAGAAATTAATTAAGAAAGTGGAGAAAAGAGCAAAGTAATGGGGAAGAATATAGGAGAAAAAAGAAACAGTATTTTGAGTTGTGTGATCAAAAGAAAGAGGAAGAGAATAAAAGGTTTGAAGGAAGAGGCAGAGAAGTTAGTTAGTTAAATATAAATTCTACACACAAATAAATTTCAACAGAATAGTTACACATTCAAAAAAATATATCAATTTGCAACAAAAATGATAAATTGAAATATATTAGAATATTAATTTGGAACCAGTTTCATTTTTAACAAAAAAGGATGAATTTTCAACTTAGAAAATTAATATTCCACCAGCAGCTGAATTAAAAAAAAATTTAACAATATAAAAAATGGAATACGAATGAAATATGTACATTTTTAGATAAAAAATTAATTTTAAACCAAACCCCGAATTTTTAACAACAGTCTAATTTTTAATCAAAGAGGTGAATCTTGAAAAAAATTTGCAAATTAATCCAACCAATCAGTTGAATCTTCTAACAAAAAAATATTAATTTCGAACTAGATATTTAAGTTTTACCCCCAAAACAATTTGTTTTATCAAACTATTATTTATTACATTTTTTGTTGAGATTTTATCTTTATTTTGAAAATCTATTTTTTCTGGAGGATTCATCATTTTAGTAAAAAGTATAGGTATTCTGGTTTTAAAAGATTTATCTTCTTCGTTAAAAAATCATCCTTTGGGTTGAACGTCAAACTATTTTGTTCAATGTTCATTTTTTTAGGATTCATTATTTCAGTTCAAAATTAATCTCTTTAGTTAGTTAACTTTTTAAATTAAAAATGTAAATATTCCATTTTTTCTGAAAAATTGATATTTTAGATTTAAAAATTGATCTTTTCTAGTTAAATATTTTAAAAATTTGTTTAAAAGTAGATTTTTTTGGTTGGAAATATGTCTTTTTGTGTTTAAAATTCATCTATTATGTTAGAAATTACACCTTTTTTAGTTTTAAATCACAACTGTTTAGTTAAATATTAATTTCTTTTATTTCATGATTTAAATTTCTTTTTATAGATTGTACTGTTTTGGTTAAATTTAATTGATTCTAATTTCAAAATAGAATATTTTTTGGTAAAAGTATAAACTATTTTTTTTTAATTAATCTTAAATAGTTGAAAATTCAAGGATGTGGTTGAATTTTGCACTAATTTGTTAAAAACTGATTTTGATTTGATTGATTTCCAAGTTAAAAATTAAACTTCTTTGTACAAAATTTCATCTTATTTTCCTTGAAAATGCAATAATTTAACTGAAAATTAACCTTTTGTTGAAAATTTATATATATATGTTTAAAGATTTAAAAATTTGGCTAAAAATGAGACTATTTTATAACAATTTAACTATTTGGAAAAAAATTTAACGATTTTCTAGAAAATGAACTTTTTTGTTGAGAAATTATTATTTTTTTAGAATTTAACTGTTTTGTAGAGAATTCGCCTTTTCTATTCCAAATTCAACAACTTTATTGAAAAATTATATATTTTTATTAAAACATTATGTTAACTATTCGGTTACAAATAATTCTTTTTTATGGATATTCAAATACTTGGCCAAACTGCTTTGTAAAAAAGTTTAGTTTAAGATTTACTTCTGGTTGAAAACTTAACTTTCTTGTGGAAAATTCTTTTGGCTGTTGGTAGAAAATTAAATTTTTATCTGAAAATTTAATAATTACATTTTTGTTTAAAAATTTATATATTATAGATAGAAAATTAAATATTTAGTCGAAAGTTCGTATATTTTTATGAAAATTATCTATTGGGTTCAGAATTCAACTATTTAGTTAAAAAAGATAATTTTTTGGTTAAACACCACTGTTTAAAAATACCTTCTTCTCTGACCAAAATTAATTTCTAGAACTGAAAATTTGACGATTTCATATTTTCGGTTGAAACTTTAAATAGGGTAAACAGGGGTGTTAACGACACCTCAAGAACAAGTTTTTATAAAAAGGAGAATATTAATTTATGTGTACATTATCTTGTAATGAAGATGACTTCATGAGAAAGAGGAGATTTTTTACGTTTTCAAATGCTACCTCATAGTATCTTTATTCTTCATCCGTCACTTGATATATATATGTTTTTTTGTTAAATTTGCTTAAGTCAAAGAACGACACCCATTTTTTAGTTAACGACACTAATCATCTAATGAACGACACCAATTTTATTTTCGCACTTAAATGACTTTGAAGCTATTTTTCATCAGAAAATGACTAATAATTTACTTATTTTTTGTACTAGATTTAGTAACTATACATTCTCTTTAAGCTATATATGTAAAGAAACGGGTAATTTAGTGAACAAAGAAGCCACTTTGAAAATGAGGTTACTTTCATTTCGGCAGATTTCTAAAATAATTTATTTTTGTGAAAGAAATGTGAAGTAAAGATAATAAATAATGTGTAATTCAGTCATTACTATTAAAAATATTAAAATCCTAGAAAAATAATTCACACATAATAAGGAATTTGTGGTTTTTTATTATATCCTTAGTAAATGTTATCCAGTTAAAGTTCTAACATTTTTATTTTAACTTCTTTTTTAATATATTTTATAATAGGTAACTTAAAATCATATTTTAAATAGATGATTGCATGCTTAATCGGCTCTGAAAATTAACAAAATTAAATTAGTATTTTGTTCAGAGTCTTAAATTATCTTAAGAACACTACTTTTGTCTTAGAGGACAAAGTTCTTCAAGAGATAATTTTTGGATTCACCTTCATTTCTACATTTTTCATTGGCTTTTCTGGAATTATTTTCAATTTCATCTTTTTTGATAGTACGCCTGCATTCTCCTCTTTATCCTTTATAGTTCCATAATCATCAGTATCATCATTATCTTTATCATCGTCTAATGATTCACTTGATGCGGCTAAAGTATTTTCTTCTGATACGTCTCTTGGCTTTGGTTTCTGGATATTGTTCTTTAAAATCTGCTTCTTTTTTATTAATTTTGCTTTTTCTTTTGACTGTTTTGCCTCTAGTCTTTTTCTATTCTTCTTCTGAATTATTCTAGCCTTCAGTTCTTTTTTCTCCAACCTTTTTTAAATTTTTTCTTGAGCTTTTGCAGCTTTTTTTCCTTATGCAGAAATCTTGACTTTACTCTTGCTTCTGCTCTTGTTGCAGCTTCCTTTTTTAGATAAACATTTCTCTCTAAAATAGACTAAGCCACGTCAAAAGTTACAACGTAGGGCATTCTATTAACTTTTCTCTTTTCTTTTCTTTCCGGTGTTTCTGGCCATTACAAGGTATCAGCAATTTTAACTGTTGACTCCTTTTTCTTGTTTCTTCCATAGACCCCATTTCTACCTACAAAATCTTGATCAGAGGTTGAAGGTAGAGACTGGGCTTGCACTTCCATTATGATCGATATTCATCAAGTTCTCTTCGACACTCAATAGTAATTGTCGTGTAACGTCTTGACTTCCCAAACGGGAATATTCTAATGTAGAATCATTTCTTGATTCTCTTAATATCTGATTATTGGCAATTTTATCGTCCAATGGAAGAATTAAACTCTTCTTTAGATTAATTTGAACTTTTCCGAATTGGGGATCTCGATCAGAATAACGTCTTGCAAAGTATTATTTGCATTAAATCCTTTGCCATCAACATTGGACATACCAATATTGGTCTCTTCACGGATTTCAGATTCTGTTATAGTGTTCTCAGCATTGATGTCACCGTAATCAGACAACTCCGCTGTTAGACGATGTGCGCTCTGCTGCAAGCCATAGTTATCTTGTGTGTGATTTCCATCATATTTAGATCTAGTTTTGAAAGCTCGCCATAATTCGTAAATAGACATAGATTGTGGTGGGTATTCTTTCACCAGATCATATTCTTCACATTCTCTCAATGTAGTAGTACCGATTATTTCTTTAAATGTCTGAAAATCAAGAGCAGTGTGATTGTTATTAGCGCCTTGTTTTTCAACATCTACAATGATATTCGTCATCGGAGAACTTTGTTTGTCTACATGCAGCAAATCCGTTGATAGGTGTTTCATTTCTGAAACACTTTTCTATGATACCTGCAAGAATCGGAACGACATCTTCTTTGGTCAGAGCTTCATTTGGATGCAGCAGTCTCCATGCTAGAACTGCTGCTTTCCAATTAAGTTTCAGAGGCTTAAAGGCTAAAACGTCTGCTGGTTGTAAAATTCTGGTAGCGTTTGGATATAATGCAATTAAAATTATTTGTAATTTTCTACATAGAAGACAGACTTTGTACGTCAAGTGAGATTTATGCCCGTCTACGAAAAGAATTACTGGAAATTCAACATTTTGTTTCTTTAGACTTTTATATAAAACTTGCTCTATGTAATCGTAAAAAAGATCTGCTGTCATCCAACCATTATCACTCAATCCATATCCCCAGTCACAAGGTATGCCTTTTTGGATTTGAAAAGTGCTTCTTTTGTTTGGATAAACTAGCATGGTTGGAGTAACTCGGCCGTCAGCACCAAATGTGAACATAACGGTAATGTTAGTTTTTGTTTGCCCTACATCTACTTCATAGACGTTTTTAGAGGCTAATACTTCATGGCTAATACTTTTGAGCCTTTTGAAGACAGTTGAAGAAAACTTTCATCCCCATTTAAAATTCGCGATGGATCCTTCAAAATTTCTGCCAAATTTTGGTTCTTAACAATTCTTCCGTATTTGCGAATCATTTCCAAATATCGGGTTCGACATCTGTAGCACTAGCTGCTGAGACACCTTCACTGGTTCTTTGGACTATTATTGGATGGCGATTTAAAAAACCTTTGTACCAAGCGTCACCAGGAATTTCATTTGTAAATGGATTCGGCTTGTTGTTTATTTGCAAATACTGGCTAACGCTTGTTTTTAAATCTTCTTTCCTGCGCGGAAATCCTTTGTCGCTGCACGTGATAAGTCATTTTTCTAAGGTCAGTTCATCTTCTTCTGAAAGAATAGGACTTGGGCCATGTCTGTTTTTTTCATATCGTTCGTTTATGCGATCAATTAACGTAGATCGTGGAATTTTGAATGTGAGAGAAGCTTTCATTTTCGGCATTTTATTAACTGCAATAAACAAAAAAATTTTAATTTTGAATGAGTTATGCTTTAAACTTATGTTTATTAATTATTTTTTAATATAGAACAAGGGAATAATTAACATTAATAAAATATTATAAGAACAAATTGGAATAGTTTTTGGGAAAAATAATATTGCAATGTTTCAACGTATAATTAAATATAATTTTCCAAGACCTATTCGGTCGTCCTACTTACATACTTCCTCCTTAGATGCTTCAAATTTAAATATTATTTTTTTTAAATCGACTAACTAATATCCAAGAATATTCTCTAGTAAAAAAACTTAAAAGAATTATTACAATATAATATAAAATATTCAGTATAAATATCTACCCATTTTTTTCTTGTTGTATCAAAAAGATCTAAAAAAAATAATTTCATGCAGAATCTTTTTTATATTTACTGAAATAAATGAAATTATATTGAAGAAAATATTATATATGATAGTCATCTATGCCAATCAGGAGCAACAGTATAAATTAATAAATTAATTACACAAATATTCTATTAAAAATAATCGTGTCGTTGAATAACTCTAACATGGATATTAATGTCAGTGAACGACATAGTAAAATCTCACAAAGTAGCACGTTTGAATTAATTTGGACCACGAAATACAATACTTTATGATCTCATGATAATAAATATTCATGTCTAACCTCCCCATTTATTTATTATATATTTTTTTAAAAACTTACTATTCGGTGCGTATCTCCTTACGAATTTCGTAAAAATGTTCATCCCATCATGGCGCTCAGCAGGTGGTGAAAGCAATGATTTATTTAATGTACTAACTGACCACTTTTCGAATGAATGTAAATTTCCTCGTAACGTTTATAAACAACAGTATCATTAACTACTTACGCAAATTGACATTTGATAATCGACGTCTTAATAACCACACTTTCAGACGTGAGGTGTCATTCACTACATGGGTGTCGGTAATACCCCTGTTTACCCTATTTGATTAAAAATAAAACTATTTAGCAGAAATGGTATCTAGTTTGTAGAAACTTAACTTTCTTCTTGAAAAATTATATTTTCGGGCTAAAAATAATATTTTTTGATAGAAAATTAGACTATTTGGCTGCACGACTAAACCAAATAAAATTTTTTTAAGATGCACCTTTTTATGAAAACCAATCTTATTTGTTTAAAGTTTATCTTTTCGATTAAGTTATTAAAATTAATTTTTGAACTTAAAATTTAAAGACGGGGGGGGGTCAAAAATTGGGAACGTAGAATATGAACGAACCATTACTTAGAGGTGCCAATAAACTGCCAATTAATCCGGTGATAAGATGGATGGCAATAATATTACAGTTATCTTCGACAGCACTTTTAAAAATAATTTCAGAGAATCCGTAAAAAATGAATCCAGACAAAGAACCAAATAAAATTGATATGGTGGGTGAATAAAAATCTGGACCAGCGGAAACAGCCACGAGACCGGAAATGCCACTTTGGATACATCTTGTTATTTTCCAGTAATCAGTAAATTGTCCATTTTGGAAAAATTGTAAAATTATTATGACTAAGGAAGATGACGAAGCTGCTAAGAGATTGTTAATTAAAACTTCTTCTAATTTTCCAGAGATATTGATGGAACTTATTCCCTGAAAAGAATTTTATTTTTAAACATTCCTTTTTTTGATATTTACCGACACAATAGGTTCTGATCCATGCTGACATTATTAATTAGAATAAATGATATTAATTTTTTAATAAAAAAGACAAATTTTGTCACTAAATAACTAAATGTTTAATAAAATTATTGTTATTACTTTTAATATTATTAATCATTATTATGTAATTTAGATATTTCGGAAAAATGGTATCGATCGAAATTGAAAAGGGCGCTTAATTTAAATAGAAAAATAAGTTAAAGTATAAAATTATTGCAAACAAACTTTGTTTCTAAATATATTTCAAACATTTTTTAGTTGATTTTTGAAATCAAAAAGATAAAGTTTCAACTTAGAAAATTAATTTTTAACTTAAATAATGAAACTTCCACCAAAGATTAGAATAGTCAAAATGTTAGGAAAATAAATGTTTAAAAAAAAAATGTCAACAAAATAGTTTTTTTTTTCATTTAAAAAATTATTTTGATCCAAACAAAAAAAGAAATAAAATTTTTCGTTGAAACATTCAATTTTCAACCAAAAAAATAAATTCTTAAAATAATTAAATTCTAAACTCAAGAGGTGAATTTTCTGCCAAAAAAGATACAGTTTCAATAAAATAATGAAAATTTTCAGCTAAAAAAAGATAAAATTACAAACCAAAATTACAATAGTTAAATTTTCAGTTAGAAAATTAAATTTAAAAAAGTAAGTTTTCAAATAAATTATTTAACTAATTAATTATAAAATAAATTAATTAAATTAAAATTAATATAAATTTTCAAGCAAAAATGGAATAGTTACGTATTTTTTTCAACAAACGTTAATTTTTAACTAAAAATAAACGAATCTTCAGCCAAAAAAATTACCTATTAATCTTAGTGTTGAAGTTTTAACCAAAAATTTTCATTTTTGACTAAATAGTTAAATTGTCAACCCAAAAACTGAATTTTCTATAACGAAAAAAAAACAAATTTTTAACTAAATATATATTTTTTTAATCAAAGAAATTAGTTCCTATCAAAAAATATAAAAATTTAAATTATGTACAAAACAGAAGTTAATTTAGGAAAGATTACGTTTCTTTAAAAAAAGTTAAGTTTTAAACAAAAAACGGAATAGATAAAGTAAATTTTCAACTGAAATGATAAATTTTCAACTAAATTTTAAAAAAAATTTAACCAAATACTTGAATTTTTAACAAAGAACATAAATTTTCTACAAAAAATAAAATACTCAAATTTTTCATGAGCAAAATCAATTTTCAACCAAAAAAGAAACGATTTTTCAAAGGAATAGTTTAATTTTCAACCACAGAAATTAATTTTTAACCAAAAAGAGGACAAAAAAACCGCCCGCTTCCCACAGATTTTTTTAAGATAAAGGTCAAACCATTGACAACAGTAATTTGGTGATAGTGAATTCTCTTTAGTTAAAGCTCTTTCGGCTTTAAATATCACATTCTCATCACGTATCTCGTGCTTCGCACTCGATTTTGTCCCTCAGCTTATATGTCATTTCGATAAATGTATATTATTAAAATTTATAGCATGCATTTGTATTAAAACAGACGTAGTGTTTATTATTATTGAATTGTTTAAAAAATGCGCATTCTTTTTAAAAAAATTTGCTATTAAAAATTTTATTCCAACATGTTCCGGTTTTTAAAAACTTAAATGGCTGATTTAGAATTTTATTTTTACGATATTTTATTAATTTTTGAAAATTTTTAATTAAATTTTTTAAAAGTAAACTTTTTCAAACCTCATACACAAGGTGAAAAAGAAATTATATAAGCAAACATTTGATGAGAATGTGCAAATAATGGAAATCTTGAGAAGCTTCAGAAAATGTCTGAAACTTGAAAAATTTTTTTTTTAATGTAGATTGTTGAATATTTTGAAAAAAGAAGCTGAATTAAAATTACGACGGTTTCAAGAGAATGGACAAATTTTATTTGGATCCCCAGATAAATGTTTAGTGATTTTCTAAATTATTTCAAGGTCATTTTTTTGTCTTTTAAAAATATTGAAACAAATTTGAAAGATTTTAGGACATTTAGTTGGGCTAGAAGTCTTAAAAAGATTGCAAAAAAATTGTTAATTTGAAAATTATAAAAAAGATTTCTAGGTTGTTCGTAAAATTTAGAGTTATTTTCTGAACGATTTTAGGACAAATTGTAGTTTAAGAAATTTTTTAGTTTCAACAAAAAGAAATAAAACTATACATTATAAACAAATTTAATTATGATAATGAATCTAGTTAAAAATTTGCTTTTCAGCATAACATTTTTTTTTAAATTAGTTCAACCAAAAATATTTTTATTTTAAATTGGTAGTTGAATTCCAGAAAAACAATTTTTAAAAAATTTTTGAAACAAAAAGGTAAATCTTCAAAAAAATAATTCTTAACAAAATACTTAAACTTTAAATACAGTAGTTGATTTTCAATGCAAAAAGAACGAATTCTTTACGAAACCATAAAATTTTCCACGAAAAATATTAATTTCCAAAAAAAAAGTTCATTTTATACTGAATAGTCCATTTTTCTTAAAAATACTTTAATTAATAATAAAATAGTTGAACTGATCCCAAAAATATAAAATTTTAACAAAAATGTTAATTTTCAGTGCCAATAGTTTAAATTACTACCAAAATTTTCATTTTTCAAGCCAAAAGCCAACAATTTTAATAACAAAAAAAATGAATTCTCAACTTGAAGAATCCTTCACAACAAGAATGTAAGAGATTAGTTTAACTATGAACCAAGTGGTGGAATTTTCAAACAAAAAAATATTTTTATTTCAAATCTAAAACACTTTACTTTATCCAAAGGAACAAATTTTCCAAAAAATTCTTGATTTCTCAACCAAAATGATTAATTTTCAAGCAATTGCAACGTATTTCAATTATTAAGAATACTTTTTTGCAAAAAAGCCGATTTACAAGAATAGTTACATTTTAAGCAAAAAATAAAATTTTCGAAACCTTATCAAAAACTAATTTTTAACAAAATATTTTGAATTTTTGACAAACTACTGACTTTTTAACAAAGAATTGTATTTTAAACAAGATAAAAAGTGGAAATTTTATATAAATAAATTTTTAGTTTTTTTGATTAAATTAATGCACTTATATATTAATATATAATTAAATGCTAAAATTGCATACTTAATAGAACTTTTTAAATATTTAAAATTTTCCCGCCTTAATATTGGAAACTTTGAAACGTTTCCGTAATTTCACGAAACTCTTCATTTGTCTAAATTTCCTTTTAACTTTAAGATCCCACGATAAAGAAGAAAATTCTGGAAACAAACCATTTAGCAAGGATCAGAACCATGGCTGTCGGTAAATGTCGGTAATGGGAATTTTATTTTTTTATTTTAAACATTTTAAATACCTGGAGTCCAAGAAAAATTAAAAAATAACCAGCAAAGACTATTGCTGGTGAACTGGAAGGAATACTCGATTTATCAATATCCTTTAGTTTCAGAATTCTTCGACCCAAAGTGAGGCATCCAACGAGGGCACTGAGTCCTCCTACGACATGAATAACTGCTGCTCCAGAGTGATCTTCAAAAATTACTTTTTTGCCAAAAAAATTATTTTTATTCAACCATCCACTGGAAGTCCAAGCCCAATGAATTATAAGAGGTTGAACAATTCCAAAAAGTAGGACTGTTGAAATTAGGCAACCAATTATATGGAGTCGGCCTAAAAGTTTATAATAATTTCATTATTTGTATGTAACATTTCCTTTTTTATTCAAACATACCGCTTTTCGACGAAAAACACTAACATAACCTAAATTTGTTCGAGATTGTAAGTAGTATTTTTAAACTCAAATTATTTTTGTTTGAAATAACCAATTTCCTGTAAAAAAAAACGTTAACATAACCTTAAATTGTTAAAAAAAAACTGTAAATCTTCTTTAAATTCTGTATCTAAAATTTCAAATCTTCGAATACTAATGATTTAAAATGCCAACATAACCTAAAATTGTCCTCTAAGAGTTTGCACAACCTTCATTTCATACAATCTCTCTAATTATATATATTAATTCCCATTCGTCCCTCCAACCTCCTTCAACTCGTTCATCCTCTCCTCTCCCAATCCCTTCTCCCCTAAAATCATTACCACATTCTCTTTCCAGCTTCCTTTATTTTCTATTCCTCTTCTGCATCCTTCCCATGCATGCTCCACCCCCCCCCCCCTCATATTATTAAGTATATTTTGATTCCTCACTCACACCCTATCCTTATAGTAATTTTCTTTTCCTGTCTGTTCTCTTAAATTCTTCATAGCTTACTGCAGTCCCCTCTTCTATATCTATAGCATTAGAAAACACCTTTCTGTTTTCATCCTGCCATGTTAATTTTTTCACTTTGTCTCAAACTGCTATGCTGCCTTTCGTGCTCTAGTACTTATTTTACCCTTTGTGCTTCTTCTCTAACACCTCAAATTCTTTCTTTAATCTTTCCGATAAAACAGATACCTTTACTTTATACCATGTTGGCATTAGTGTCACTCCTCTATACCCTTTAACCTCCTCCTTTCTGCTTCTCTTCACTTTGGGTACTACTACTCCTTTACAAGAGTCTGTCCAACCTTCTCCTATCGATACTCTATTACACATTATCCATATTAATTCCCTTAGATCTGCTCCTCAGTATTTCCACTCTTAGTGTGGAATCTCTATACCAGGTTGCTTTCTATCTTTCATTATGCATAACATCTTGACTAATTCTTCCCCTGTTGTGTTCTTTTCCTCATCTCTTTCACTACTATATTTCCCTCCCTTTCTAACTTTCCTTTCTATCCCTCCTAGGAAATCCATAAAACATTTTTTCCATTCTACCAACTCAATATCCTGGTTTGCACTTCCCTTATTTTTGTCTATTCACTGCATTCTAAACCTCTTCTTTCCTTCATGCTTCCTCCGCCTCTTCTTCGAACCTCTTACTTTTTTCTCTTTTTTTGATCACAAAACTCAGTACATTATGTCTTTTTTCTTCTATGTTCTTCTCCACTATTGTCCTCTTTCCTCTATTTGTTTAAATTCCTTTTTCATTTCGTTCTCCTCTTTGTATTCCTCATCCCATCCACTTATATCCCCTCCTTCACTAAATCCTTTTTTGTTGTCGGGAAACTAGGAGGGAAAGCAACGAGAACAGTCGTGGAGCTAGCCCTGAGAGGGCCCTGTATCAACATTTTTTAGGGGCCCCTTTTCAGGAAAATAAACAAAAGCACTTATACAAAACCCTCGGGGGTCCGATAGTCAGCTTGGAAAGAAAGCATACAGAGTTAATAAGAAATTTTACACAATGGAATATAGCAGTAATGATAAAGACGTAGCTAGATGAATAAGGGATGGGAAAAAGTAAGGGGAACGTTACCAAAAGGTTACAAATGGCAGAATCAAAATGCAAAAGGAAAAATAAAGAAGGCAGAGCAGTAAAAGCAACGAAGATGGGAGTAATCACTGAAAATATAACACATGGAAGGACAAAAAGAAGGGTTAATAGTAGAAGAGTTAAAGATAGGTGGAGAGAGGTTAGGTTTATCATTGGAAATTTAAATTTGAGAACAGGGGATAGTGGAGAAAGTGAATGCAGAAGAGAGCAAGTAGGAAGATAAAAAAAGATAATAAATTGGGATGGAAAAGTAAATTTTTAAAGAACTTAGAAAAGATGGGATGGTTTATCTTAAAGAGAAATATAGAGAGCGAGGTGAAAGGAAAGGGTAATTAATTATGTGCTAGTGGACGACGAGGTGCTAGTAAAATTAGAGAGAGACAAGAGAAGACTTCTTTAAATGCATTTTTTTAAATTAAAAATACTGATTTCTAGCGAAAAATGCTTACATAATTAAAAATTGTACAAATATTTTAAATCTTGTTCAAATCATGATTTTTTTGATAATATAAATTTTCAATGTAAAGCAAAAATGTAACGCAAAATTGTTAAGCACTATTAATCTTCTTTGAAATCTAATAAGTGTGTTTTCAAATATCAACTATTACATTTTTCGTTAAGAGTTAATATTGGTTAATAATAATAATAATAATAATTATTATTATTATTATTATCAAGTAGGATTATATAAATTTATTATTTAATTTATTATTAATTAATAATATAATATTATATAATATATAATTAAGTAATTTAAGGACTTCCGTTTCCGGTATGAAAGTGTAAAGTAGCGGGAATTGTAGTTGCTGAGAGTTTCGATAATTGTGGTGAAATT
>JAAAKG020053804.1:0-18223 GCA_010014905.2 Druon quercuslanigerum
TGTATAAAAAAAAGGGATTGACGTTTTTTATTTATATGAGGGTAGTTCACAAAATATATATTTACAAATGTCTATGAAACATCAAGCAACATTTTTTTATTGAAAGGCACACTCTTTCCCTTTAATTTTCTTTTTGGTCCGTTCTATTTCATTTATTTATCTCTGAGTTACGAACTTTTAGAGAAAACTATTTTCTTCTTCGAGTTTATATGTTTATATTTAAGTATATAATTAATAATGTTAAAAAAGGCTTAAACGTAAGCCATGAATTTTTGCAGGTTTTTAACAACAGGTTTTCGGTTTTTTAAAGTAGAATCGACCCCCCCCCCCTACACTTAAGTGGTGCAAAAAAAAGCCCTAACTTAACGGGTGAAGAATCTGTGCACATCTGCGCCCCTGATTTTTCCTTAACATGAGAACGTCGTTTGAGTCGATCGGTGTCTTATTTACCAGCGCACGATCCATCATATGCACTCATTTAACCTTTATGGTTTGAATAAAGTAAACACTCTGGTACAATATTTGTTGATCCAGGAGAATTTGTTTAACTTATATACAGCTTTATGAATAATAATATTGGATTTTATATAAGATCCTTTTGCGCCAATCTATGACCTGTTTATAAATAATTGTTCACGATAACTCGGTGCAATTAATATACTTTAAAAAAAATTTTTTTTTTAAGTTGAGCAATGACACTCTTTCATGAAAATTACATTATTCATCCATTCATGTTTGTTTTAATAAAAAAATTCTAAAAACATAAAAAATTACAAATATAAAGAAATTAGAAAGCAAAAATATGTTTAAAAGAGAAAATATTCGAAAAAATGAATACATTTAAAATTTGGAAAAAGGGATTCTGTCAAAAATTTGCAAAAACTCCTAGTTTTACGTGACCTTTGCAAATTATCAATATAAAATTCTGCTAAAAATGACCCACAAAAGCTGAATAAGTTATAAAAAAAACTAAAAAAATTTTTAAATTGGAAAAAGCCCCACATGTTAGTCTTCTAAACAAATAGTAAACTAAAAATTCTACTAAAAAATTCTCCACAAAAACTGAATAAGTTGTAAAAAAACCGACCTTAGTCTTTTAAACAAATAATAAATAAAAAATTCGACTAAAAAAATTATTTAAGAAACTAAATATATTGCAAAAAAACATAACATTAAAATAGTAAATCGAATACAAAACAAACAGTTGAAATAATGAAATATTAAAAAATAAATAAGTACATTACCACTTAATTTCTTGAATTGAAGAAAGTGTTATCACACTGGGGATGTTTTCTCTTTTTTTACCTTTTAGAGCTTCTTCGTAACATCCCCGGTATGGATTTATTTTTTAATTCCGAAAATTTTTAAGTGTTCATTTATTTATTTATTTCTGCATATATATTTATTTTGAATGTGTATTTTAATTCATATTATTCATCATTTTATTCATATTATTTTGAAGAACATTAATACCAGGGGTTTTTCTAAATTCTAAGTTTTTACATTCTCATCCTAATGAGAACATAAAATTTAATCCTAAATTTTTTATGTAAAATTTCACTTTGTCGGTTTTCATCAAATCTCCACGTTTTGAGACCTTCTGAGTCAGAAAAAATTATTTTTCCGAAGGTGTCTGTCTATCTGTAGTCTGTAGTCTGTATTCTGTAGGCACGATAACTTTTGAAAGATTGTTCAGATTGAATTCTGCTTTAGCATACTTATTTATGGCCTAAAAAGAAAGAACAGTTTCGTAAACCAGGTATTTTGGATGAACATTCAAAAAGCGAGCACATTTTCAAAATATTTGAGACTATTTTTTCAAGATTAAAAAATTCTATGTGCGGCTATTTATAGAACTCGAAAACTCGAACAATTTATCCGTATGACTTTTTTCGATAAAATGAAAATCTTCAGAGTTATAGCATTTTCAAAATCCAAAAAAACAAACTAAAATATACATTTTAATCTAAAGAACGCATGATATGAAAAAAGGCAAAAGCAAAAAAAAACGTTTATTTTTTGAAACCCCGCAAGATTATCATGAGAAATTTTTGAATTTTGTCGAAAAGTTGAAAATTCAAATTTTGATCATACAAAAATAACGAAAACTCAAAAATTCAATTTTCCGATCAATCTACGCAAGATAAGAGAAAAATTAATTAACTAAAATTGCTATAGGATGTTTAAAGATTTCAATGATTTTAAGAGATTTTAAACGCTTGAAAAATTTTCCAGGATTCCAGGAAACGTCATTAGATTTAATGTAATTTTACGGATTTTAGTATATTTTACTGGATTTTAAAGAATTGTTTCACAAAAATTAAAGAATTTCGTTGGTTTCTAAAGATTTCCAAATACTACAAGGAAATAACAAAGATTCCAAGTGTTGAAAAAGATTTTAGGGTATTCTTAAAGATTTAAAAAATAATTTAAGATTTCAATCATTTGAAGAGATTTCATAAAACTTTTTAAATTTTAGGGCGTTTTCAAAAATTCCGAAGAACTGCTCAGAGCTTTAAAATGTTTTAAGGGATTTGAAAATAATTTAAAGCATTTGAAAGAAATTAGGCTTTTTAAATATATATTTCAATAATTTAAAGTGATTCCAATGGATTTTTAACCATTCAACAAAAAATTCAAGAGCTTTAAAAAGTAACAAAGGACAGTAAATAGTTTAGGGTATTATAAAAGATCGCAAGTAACTTTCAGTTGATTTTAGTAATTTATAATGAATTAAAAGGATAATAAATGTTTTAGGGTATTTCAAAATGTTAATCCGGGGAAAATATAAATGTATCCGTCGCCAGACAATTTTGATAACTTTATGAATCGATAAAAATGATCGGTCAGGATGCATTTTATTTTCACGCGGATTACAACACTACAAGAAGAAACTATAACCTAACGTTGAGATAAATAACATCTCGGGGTTTTTCGATAATCCTGTTATGAACATTTTGTCAATTTCGCAAGGAAGGGTACTCTAATTGGATGTAACTTCATAAACCTTATCACATGGCAATCAGACAATAACGACGATCCGGGTTCGAAGATCTTCAAAGTGCAAAGCTTTAATTAAAGATAGGGAATGTTAGATGTAGATTAGCTATCTTCTCCAATAAATGATTACTTGAATGCAAGTATTGGATCGTAAATTATTTTTTAAGTATGCTGAATAAAGCAAGGAAAAAGTCTGCTCTCTGCGCGCACCCATTCTCATCGCGCGCGAATCGATACGCAGCCAAGTTTGAGCGCGCCTAGGGCAACATCTTGTGTTTCGCCCTAATTTTTGTCCAAATTGCGAAATTTTCTGCATTGTATTCAATTGTATTATATATATATTACATTTATTGCTGTACCTCGGTCCAGATCTACTTGTTCAGATATTGCAAAATAAAATACAAATTTTATTTTCAATTATTACTTTAATATTTATTGCCTAGTTTACATTAAATTTTATTTTGAGGTACGATGATATGGGTACATAATTTCAATAAATTTCTATTATTACAGTTCTCGTATAGGGTAATGAAAATAACAGAAGAAATATACACTATCGTCAGAAATTATGAGATCGATTGACACAAGCACTATTAAAAATCACTGCTGACTTTAAACCACGATAACTCAGCAAAAAAAATGATAGGGCATTTAAAAACAAAAACAGTTGGAAAGCCTATGAAAATTCCACGTCTAGTAATGTCAAACATTTTTTTCATCTGCTTAAGAGAATACAGAACGTGATCAGTTTAAAAAAAAATTCTAGATTTTCCCGAGATACGATTATAAATGTTCAATCGTATCTAAGTTGAGTTTTAGTTGACGAGCACGGTTCTTGGCCGGTCTGCTGCTCGCCTCCTTCGTTGAGGCAGGACCGAATAGACCACGCACAGATGTGGTGATTGGTGCTCATCAGTAATTTTTATTTTAAATTATTGTACATTTTTTAAATTATTTATTGTTTTTTAAAATTATTTACAATTATTTCAATTCAGAATTATCTGTATATTAAAGAATAAGAAAATGATGAACAGTTTTTTTTATTTCTTAACATTTTTATCAACCAGAATATATTAATAAAAATGTAGATATATTGTTACGAGTGTAAACTATTTTTCGAATGAATTAAGAAGCTAAGTTCTAAATAATTATTATAAAAAATATTAAAAATGAATAATAATGAAATTTTCAAAATATATTAAATATAAAACAGTGCCTAGGTGAAATAAAAATTATATTGCCGAAAAAGTTGGAGTATCAAATAATCGTGAAAATTTACGATGGATAGGTGCAATTGAAGTTATAATTATATATACTAATAATTCCATTATTATTCACTTTTAATATTTTTGAGTGTTTTTCATATAAATAATTCATTTAGAAGATAGATGCTTAATTCGTTCGAAAAATAGTTTACTCTCGTAACAATATATCTACATTTTTATTAATATTCTAGTTGATAAAAATTTTAAGAAATAAAAAAACACTGTTTATCATTTTTTTATTCTTTAATATGGTGATAAATCTGAATTGAAATAATTGTAAATAATTAAAAAAACAATTATTAATTTTAAAAATTTACAATAATTTGTAATAAAAATTACTGACGAGCAGAATGAAAAGTATAAGAGAGACCCAATCAAGCACCACCTGTGTGCGTGGCCTATTCGGTCCTGCCTCAACAAAGGAGACGAGCAGCAGACCGGCCGAGAACCGTGATCGTCCACTAAAACTCAACTCAAATACGATTGAACATTTTTAATTTTATCTCGTGAACCGATAAAGATTTTTTAAGTTTCTTTGGCTTAAATTAAAGATAAAATTTTAGGCTCTATTTCGCATAATTTTCAGATTTTCGCAACAATTTTCCTAAGTCATGCTAAAAGTTGAAGTCGAGGAACAAAATATTAGAAAATCTAGAATTTTATTTTAAAACTTATCACGTGCTGTATTCTCTTCAGAAGATCAAAATAAATATGTTTGACATCACTAGACGTGGAATTTCATAGTCTTTCTAACCGGTTTTTTTTTAAATGCCCTATCATCTTTTTTCGCTGAGTTATCGTGGTACAAATCCAGCAGTGATTTTTAATAGTGCTTGCGTCAATCGATCTCATAATTTCCGACGGTAGTGTATGGAAAGTCCAAAGTCGATTTATGCCAGGAAGATCATGCACGGATCAAATATTTAACTTAAGACAGATTGCAGAAAAATTTTAAGAGTATGAAAACAAATTTTATGTACATTTGTTGACCTAGAAAAAGCATTTGACAAGGTGTATAGACGGAAACTTTGTTAGGTCTTGAAAGAGTACGGCGTCAAATTGACTCAGTCAATGGATGGCTCCTAGAAGCAATAAAAACAATATATACTGGTAGCTAAGCGAGTGTTAGGAATAATGGAAAACGGAGTGACTGGTTCGATACTATGCAACTAAGCCGCAAATGATAAGGTTGTTATGGAAGATTCAATTGAGGACTTGCAAATAATATTGTGCAAACTGAATACAAGCATAAAGAACGTGGACCCAAAAATTAACGTAAATAAAACAAAAATTATAGTGTTTGAAGGGAAGGCTGAGAAAACAATATGCAACATTGTCCTAAATGATGAGAGAATAGATCAAGTTGATAAGTGCGTATATCTTGGTCGCCTATTCACTACTGACGGGAAGAAAGATAGGGAATTAAATAGGCGCATAATCGAGGGAGAATTGTAGATCAATCTAAAAAATCTATACCTCCTTCCTCACATTACTACCTTCCTCACAGAATAAACAGCGCCTATCCAGAAAGGGAAATGGATTAATGGTATATACATAATGAGCAATGGTATTGAAAAAAAGTATTTTCATTGCTTTATTTTTATAATTCGAGAAAGTAAGTATCCTAATAAAAAAGAATTGTTATTAGACATTTAATTGCAACCCGTTTCGTTTTTCCGTTAATTTAATTTGTTTATTTTCAATTACTATTTATCAATTTATCAATTTATCAATTACTGTTCAAACAAAAAATATACATTTTAGCGTAAGGTCGTACTGAGAAATATTGTAGATATAATTTATTCGAAAAATGTTTTTAAATAAATATTATTTTTGTAACTCTTGTGTGATTTTTTAAAACATTTATTTCTTTCATTTCTAAATTTATTTTTTACGATTAACATAAAACCTACTTGTCATATCTAAGAATTATCAAACAAATTTGTAGATCCATTTTAGGTGAACACACTTTTGTTCATCAAATTTTTTTCGTCTCTTGTGTTTTTTCAACAATCTAATTTTTTATTTTTTATTTTGTTTTTTACGAATACTACTAAAAATGCGCATTCTATCAAAAATAATTCCCAACCAATTTCCAGCTGTTTTTTTTGTTGGATGAACCACGTTTGCATTATTATTTTCTTCCGTAACTTGTGTCGTTTGTCCAAATATTTCATTTTTTATTTTTAATGTTTGTTTTAGGAATAAAACAAAAAATAAGCTTTCTATCCAAAAATTATTCATAACTTTATATCAAATTTTCACTCTTTTAGGAAAGAACAATTTTCGTCTATTCGTTTTTTTTTCACAACTTGTGTGCTGTGTTTACAATTTTAATTTTTTTATTTTTAATGTTGTTTTTTGCGAATAAAACAAAAATTGCGACTCGTAGGAAAAAAAAATCTTAACTAAAATTTGTAACTCTTTGTTGAACAACTTTTATCTTATTATTTTTGTTTAACTTGTGTCATTTGTCCAAAAATCTATATTTTTATTTTTCGCATCCTATCCAAATATAATTAGGCTTTGTAGCTCTTTCTTGGGTAAACAACTTTTGTCTTATTGGTTTTTTCTTATTTTACGTCGTTTGTGTAAAAAGTTTTATTAGTTTTATTTTTAATGCCATTTTCACTGATAAAATGCAAACGATATATCCTATAAAAAAATAATTAATAAAAAATTTGTAGATCTTTTTTCAATGCACAATTTTAGTTACATAGTTTGACTACAAAATGGAATTTTTTATTTTCCATTATTTTTGGGTGATAAAAATTTGCATTTTCGATTTTCCGAACAAATTTAAAAGGTTGCAATGACAATCTTGTGGGGCTTTCAAAAAGCAAAGTTTTTCTTCTCCAGACTTTCTTCATGTCGTGCGTTATTTGCCTTAAAATGTTCATTTTCGTTAGTTTCTATTGGATTTTGAAACTGCTTTAACTCTGATAATTATCTTTTTATCGAAAAAAATCATGAGAATAAATTATTTGAGTTTCCAAGTATTATGAATAACCATTATTTAATCTTGAAAAAGCGATCTCTAAAAGTTTGTTTTTAAACAATTATTATCTTATTACAATTATTATCTTATTAGGATGAGAATGTAATTAGGTCAGGATTTTTTAAAGGTTTTGAGTGAGAGCTTCTTCTACTGGACCAGCTGGACATTTATCATCTCACCTGCATCCTACCATCTCCTCTTATTTTATGAATCTTTTTTAAAAGACTATTTGCTAAAAGTAAAAGGTTTGAAAAGAGGGTAAAAGGTAATGTTATGAATTGCGTAACGGATATGTGATGGACAAGTGATTCTGTTTTACAAATAAATCATTCAAATACAAACTACCCTGTTTACACCCTTTTACACAATTACTCTTTATTCTTCTTATTTCAAGAAAATTCTGGCTCCTCTGTTGTTTTTTTCCTCATAATTTGCGAACTGACTTTCCGTGCAGAAATTTTGATCTCCCGATTGGGGCCAGACACGAATTGATCGGGCTCAGATCAGGAATCCCGTTTGGTGCCAGGTCGCGGACGAAACACACGCTCAGAACAGGGCCATGTTGAAACTGATGAAATGTTGAAATATTATGAAAAGGTGTCTTTAATGTATTTTTATAGTTAATTTATTATTAATACAGAATGAATGTTTCAATAGCACATTCGATTGTATTACATATTCTATGGTATTCTAAAAATATTAAAAAATTAAAATTTTGCGCATACTAAAGTCCATTTTTTGTCAATAGATTTACATTAACTTGAAAAATCTTAAAATTTTAAATATTAAGTGATAACACAAGTGCTTGATAAATTTCAACATAAAACATTATTTAAATCATCTAATTGTAAATATACTAATTTTTCCTAAAAAGGTTTAATTGATTATTAATTTATTTGAGGTTAGGTTTCTATGAGCTGCAGAATGCAATTACTGACTTTAATTTTCATCACTCATAGGTTTCGTGGTGCATTGACTAGTGCTCGGTGCCTCGGCATATGTGGCCTTAGGCATTTTCAGTAATTGATAGAATATTGTAAACGAGTAATATTTGAATTCCGGTGCACTATCAGGAAACAGCAAGCAGCACTAGTGCTGCGAGCTCATCGAGATGACTTTTCAGTAGGAAAACGGTCTGGCCTTGTTGGGCCCAAGTATGGGCCACAGAGTTCTACTAACCAGGGCCAGATCGTTATTACGTTTGAAATCGGGCGATTACTGAACGGGTTAACATTACCTAAAACAAAAATCCAAATTTTCTTTTTTTAGTTGAAAATGAATTTTCCTAACTGAAAATATTTCACTAATCCATGTTCAGCTTAAAATTAATCGATTTTAGTTGAAAATTCGACTGTAAAATTTGATATTGAAAATTAATATTTTTGGTTAAAAACTCAACTACTTAGTTAAATTTGAACTAACTTGTTGGGAATTCCTTTTTAATAGTTAGAGATTTAAATATTTTTCTGAAAATTCGTTCCTTTTTAATTTCAATTTTTTTACTGGAAATTTAATCATTAAATTTTTTGATCAAAAGAGATATTTCACAGTTTGGTAAACGATTAGACCCGAAATATCTCTTTTAATCCTAATGAATCATCGTGAATGCATTAAAACTATTATTCCATTTCTTGTTTAAAATTGATCGGTTTCAGTTTAAGGCTCCAATATTTTATGAAAATTCGTCTTTTTGGTTTAAAATTTTTAATATTTACGTGGAAAATTCTACTATTAGGATACAAATAAATTTTTTGGTTAAAAATGAGTGCTTTTTGGTTGAAAAATTGTCCTGTTTGTTCAAAAATTCATTTTGTTTTTTCGAAATTTTATCTTTTTTGGTTAAATATGCAACTTTTTTGTTAAAAATTAAATTGTGTAATAATAAAAAGAAATTTTTTGTCCCTAAAGAAGTGAACTGCAATATATAGCTTTGTATACGATTCGAATTCGCGAAAGAACTTTTATTATAATCACACATCGGGAAATCATCAAATCTATTAATTCGCATTAGTTGAGGATTTAACTTTTTTGTTGCAAATTCGTCTCATTTCATTGAATTTAACTGATTTTTATACAGAATTAAACAAAAATGGTGTTGAGCTTTTATATTTTCGGTCGAGAGTTCATTTTTTAGGCTAATCCGACTGTTTTTAATTTAAAATAAAAATCTTTTTTTTTTGTTTGAAATATCAACTGTAATATTTTCCATCGACTATAATTCTTTATGAATTGAAAATTCAACTATCTAAAAATTTAAATTTTTTGCTAAGAGTTCATTATTTTCAAGATTCAAGGTTTAGTTGAAAATTTATACGTTCGTTTGAATTAAAAACTCAACTGTCTTCTGAACAATGCAACCTTTTGACATCAAAATTTAACAACTTGTTTGTTAATGCAATTTTTTGATCAATAATTAATCTTTAATGTTAAAAAAACAACTAATTTTGAAAATTTCTCTTCGTTTGTCGAAAATTCAACCATGTGCTTAAAACTCAACTATTTTGTTGGAAGTTTAATTATTTTGTTAAAAATTTAACTCTATCATTAGATAGTCATCTCTGTGTTCTATAATTTAACTTCTTTTTTAAAAATTCGTCTTTTCGGATTGAAAATGCATTTTTTTTAAGGAAAAGTTCTTTGTTGAAAACTAATCTTTCTTTGTTGAAAATTCAATTGTTCAAAAAAAAAAATTCAAAAAGTCTGTTAAAATATTATATTTGTATGATTTGTGTTTTATTTCAGACGTGTATCAAATGAAATTAAACGAAAATTGTTGTCTTAATGAGAAAAGTGCACTTTTCAAAATAGTATTTAATTTAAGATACAAATTTAAATTAAAATTAGTATCTTAATAAAAATAATTTTAACAGTAATTTCCGATTCTTAATAATAAAAAATGCCACCTTCTTCCAGTAATACAAAAATAAAATTGGATTTTAATTCGAAATGTTTAATTGCGCCAATAAACAGCAGACCTAACCTACAATCAAATGTACTCGCATTAAATTTCTTCATTTCAAGGCAACTTTTGAGAAAATTTCCACCCGTATGTTGCACTTTAATCATCGAAAGCAATTCAATCGACGAACTCTAGATTAATACTTTTATTGCGAATATTGGACAAGATTTATAAAATAATATATAAAAAAATAATAAAGAATATATAGCAGACCGACCTGTATATGAACTTTAATACAAAATGTACAACTTTTCTTATTTTCATGTATATTAAATTTCAATACCATTTCTGCAAATGACTTCATATACAGTTGTATTAAATTTAATACATATTTTACTAACAGTGTGGGTGTTTATTTTTGTGGGGTCATCCTAGGGGCTCAGGTTTTGTGTGATAAAGAACTAAAGGGTTGAAAAAAATGTTCAGAACATCTTGAACTAGTTTTTGAATGGTTCCTCTACGACAGCTTGATATTAGTTACCGTATTACACTACGCTCGTCAGGAAAGCCCAATGTGAGCTGGATTGAGAAAGTAAGTTATCACGAAAGTCTGGGTCTGAAGCTGGTGGACCAACTCTGTTGGTGACAGCTTCTATTAACAATCCTGCAACCAGCTAGTAACTTCATACTCGCGCACCACCAAACCAGAATATTTCTACAGTGATAATACCATAACGAAAACGTCAGTGCTTTCCTATTCGTTTCGTCATAGTGTAGAATTTTCTGACGTGCATAAAGCGCTCATGTGTGCAGTAAATTTGTACTGAGCAGGGTTGGATATATGAAATGATATTTTCTTCCTCGCTTCAGCTTCTTGTTTTATACTCTCTCTTTCTCGCTTTTTGGATACAGTTCTCCATTCCTTGCTCCTACTTTGGACCTCTACGTTGAGCTTGCTTGTCTTTCGGAAACGGATTGCAGACAAATGGTTCCGTTTTGCTCTTCCTACGAAGGACGCAATGAAAGCATTTAACTATTGCATTGTTTTTGATGGCTCATTTTCCAGTTTAGATCTGTTATTTAAATCCTTCTCTTTCCAGAATGCATCTAGAGGCAATTTCTCTTTAACCTTTTCTCTATTTTCTTCGAGTCAAAAGAGAAGAATAATTCCGCACAGTGAAACAGAATATAGAATTTGGATTTGAGTAATCATAGGTTATTAGACTAAGAGATTCTGTAAATTTGGAAAAATTATTTTTAAATGCACTGTTGAAATATTTGACTAAATTGTGGTCGTCCATAAATTACGTTAACGATTTTGGGCTATTTTTGACCCTCTATCACTCCTCGTTGACGATCACAGTTTTGTCTTCACCCCCCCCCCCCCCCCCAACACCTAATCCTATGGTCCAAAAAGTGACTGAACCCAAAATTCTCTTAAACAGGGAAATTAGGGAGTTTTTTCACAAAAATAGGGTAATAAGAGGGGAACAAATTCTTTAAAATGAAATGAATGTTAATACCATATTAAATTTAATAGTAAGCACTTAAAATTCCTAAGATTTCAAATCGAAATATATTGCATTTTTATAGTTAAATTCTCAACAGCAATAAAAAAAAGTTGAACCAAAATTTGCCTTAGCAACCATAATGTTACATTTTCAAATCAAAATGACGACATACGAATTTTCAACAAAAAAATTAATTCTCATCTAATAAAGATGACTTTTCTACCAAAAGACAAACTTTTAATCAGCGAAATTGAGCCAATAATAACGAATTAAAAAAAAGGAGAATGCTCAGCCAAATAGATGAATTTTAAATCAATAAAGATGAATTTTTAAACCATACAGTTAAAATTTCAACTAAAAAAACACATTTTTTATGATCCGTCTAGTCAATACATGGGTAAATCCAAAAAAAAATTTTGATGGAAAAATGGTGAATTTTCTTCAATAAATGTTGCTGAAAGAGGCGGAGGGCTACTGCAAGGATTTAAAGATTTTTTAAATTGAATATAATAAGGCAATTAATTCCACTTTTTTTGCAGTACATAAATTGAGTAGTTTTTTGGGGGGGCTTTCTTGGTTGAAAACTCAACTTTTTTTTATTAAATTCCATACTTCCGGGCCGAATATTCGACTGTTTTATAGCAAAATGGTCCCTCTGGCTTTAAAATTTAACTATTTGGTTGAAAATTTAACTATTTGGTTAAAAATGCAACTTTTTGATTGAATATTGATCTTCTTTCGTTAAAGATTCAACTGTTTTTTGAAAATTGGCCTTTTTTGATTAAATTATACAGTGTTTTATGCAAAATAAAAATATTTTTCTTGAAATATCAACAACATGTATTCTATTTTTATTAGAAAATCAGTTTTTCAGTTTTATAATTCAATTCCTTCATTAAAAGTTTAAATACTTTCTTAAAAATTAATTGAACTAGCTTGTTAAAATTTCCATTTTTAGGGGTAAAATTAAATTTTTTAACTTTAAATTTAACCATTTCATTGAAAATGAACTTTTTAGTTGAAACTTCATATTAGTCTTATTGTCTTAAAAATTCAACAATTAGGCAGAAAATTCGAGTATGGGCTAAAAAAGTTAACTGTTTCATCGAAGTTTAGTTTTTTTTTAATTAATTTTTCTAACTGCAAATTCAACTATTTGTTTCAATATTTCTATATTTTCTTGAAAATTTCTTTTTTGTTAAACAAAAACAAGATAGTTTTTAAATATAATATATTTGCACCCTACAGATTACTATTTGATCAAAATTAAATTTTTTTCTTAAATCTTCATATTTTAGGTTAAAAATAAAACTGTTTCATAAAGAAAATTCGTCTTTTTTTCTTCAAAATGCAATAGCTTAGTAGAAAAACAAGTATTGTGCAGATGATTCGTTTTTTTATATTTTGTTAATTAAAAATTGAACTGTTCCATTTTTAATTAAAATTTAACCTTTTTAGTTGAAAAACTCAACTATTCAGTTCAACAAATTAATATTTTTGGGTCTATATTTATGTCTTTTGTAAATAATTTTTCTTTTATATTACAAAATTAATATTTTCTGTTGAATATTAACCTTTTTTTACTTGAAAATTTTACATTTTGAATGAAACTGATTCTGGTTCATAATGAAAATCTTCATGAGTTTAAAATATTAATAATTATATTTTTTTGAAAATTGAATACGCACTGTGTCAATTAATAGGAACCAGTAAGATTTGACCCAACTCTTTACTATCAAATCGTTTTACGGTATTTTTGGATAATCTGCAAATAAATTTAAGAACTCAAGTACTTTATGTACGTGATTTACAAATGTTTTAATTATAAATTTGATGTCTTAAACCACAAGGGGGTGGGGGCTCGGCCCAATCCTCCCGTGGATTCGTTCATGATTACATAGGATACTGTCCGATCACTATTTTTTCTTAACTTTTTCCAGAAAACCTTTTCTTTTTGAACGGCATTTAAATAAAAAAAAATATTTTTAAAAAAAATTTTAAAGTGAGTGTTAAAACGCTCTAGATATTATGGTCAGAATTTTTGGCTGCCAATAGTAGAATTATATAATTTGT
Source organism: Druon quercuslanigerum (assembly GCA_010014905.2). NCBI lineage: Eukaryota > Metazoa > Arthropoda > Insecta > Hymenoptera > Cynipidae > Druon > Druon quercuslanigerum. The sequence continues at coordinate 13,747 of JAAAKG020053804.1, forward strand.
ATTCTTTTAGAGCTGCTTACCTTTTATTGTGTGTAACATTTCAGTAAAACTAATAATACATGAATCATAGAAAATTTTTAAAAACCGATAAAACAATGTTTCTTATTCTTTAGTTGTTACCAGAACCCGAAACTGCATTAGCGATATAAAACTCTGGAAGTTTCATATACATTGATAAAAAAGGGGAGATTAAAAAGTAAGATTTGATTCATCATGACGATTCATTCTTTGAATCCAAAAATGCGGATAAAGATTATTATTTACCTGTATCTACAAACACACACAATATCAAATTCTCATATCTGTCATATCGGAAACTGCAACCTGTGACAATCTTACAAAATGGTATAAATACCACGAGTGCTAGGAAAAGAAAGCAGAGCAAGAGAGTTAATTGAGTTTTAGCGGTGAGTAAATACAATTCTCATTTTTATCTACTAATAAAAATAAATTTGTATTTGATTTTTATTTATGGGCTTTAACTGCGAACCTCAAGCATTTTCAACCGAGAAGTTGTTGAACTAAATTTTTCTTTATAGAAAGCATCTTTCCGATTATTTATGAGCAGTTCAAGGAGAAATTTAAAATCTTGAAGAGACTTTAATATTTAAAAATGATTAAAAATGATGAAAAATGATGCAAGATAGTTTTTAAATATAATATATTTGCACCCTACAGATTTTTTTTGCAAATAAACATATATTTTTGGAAAAAATAGAATTGAATTTTACTTATGTTCGATACGTTTTTTTTTCTTTAACTATTTCAAACCTTTCAAAACTATCCAAAAGAGATGAATTATAAAGAATATTCTAGTGTAAAAACGCTTTAATACCCGTAATAACAAAAATCCATTTTATGCTATACAAAAACCCCAATGAAATGCACAGTTGTCAACTTACTTAAGTCTATCATAAACCTGTTTTACTCAGTCTTTAATGCAGAACGACACTTTCTAAAGAATAATTTAAAATATTTAAAAAGATATTTCCAAAATTTGGGTTGTACCTTTTTTAAAAAGAGCTCGATACTGTATTTTTGTTTTGAGTATAGATCAAGTAAAGTTGAGTGCCAGAATTTTTAGGATGAAAATAAATGCGGTACATCGTAATTATTTTGTTCCAATAAAATAAACATGCATAACTATTGAAGTTTTCCCAATGAATTAAAAGAATTGCAAAAAGCTCTCAACTTTAAGTTGATTGATATTTCAACAGAGAAGTGTCTCTTTATTCTGTGTAAAAATTTAAATTTATTTTGAAATGAATATTCAGTTGATCATTTTTTTACATTAGAATTTTATATATCTTTTTATAATATATAATATTATCACTTATTTTCAATGAATTTTTAAAGCAAACAGGTAGCTGGGTTTTACATAATTAATGTTAAAAATTATTTATACCGCTAAAATAATATAAAATCTCTTAATAATAAACTGAAATTTCGCTTATTGAAAAAGTTAGATGTTTACAAACATATTCTAAGGAACTTTGCTACATATATCTGTTAAACATATACCTATTAAGACAAGTTTATTTCTGTAGCCTCTATTTATCTGTAATTATGATTCTATTTTTATGATTCAATTTTACAAATTTTTCCAGAAAAAAAAAATTGAAGATGTCGAAGATTGTGATTTTTCTGTGCGTAACTGTCTTAGTTACCAATCTTGCTGTTGCAAAACCTCAAGGTGACGACGAAGAATTGGCTCAAGAGGTTCAGGAACTTCTCGACTATCAAAGAAATTTATTGACCAACAACATCTTTCCCAATGATTTTGCAGATTTTGAAGAAGACTCTAATGAGGATCAACACCCAAAATGTATTCGTCCTTTACATAGGGTTAGTTTTTCATTCTAAACATTAATTCTAGACTATTCTAAGCTGAAAGTTTTGGTATATTGATAACTTTCCAAGCCTTTAAGGAGGTGTTATATCTTTAATACAATTTCTGAATTTTTAAATTGGAAATTCTGAATTTTTTCCTGAAACAACCACATATTTGCTAAATCACTTTTACATATTCAGAAAATGGAACAACCTGACTAATAATACTCTAAAATCTTGGAGGAACGGTTGTTCAGAAATTTTATCAACGATGTTACAGCCATTTAAATTTTTTTATTATTAATGTACCCAAGATTGCAACAGGTTTTGAAATTTACTGTTTTGCACTAATCAGCTTAAATAATAACCTGCAAAATTTATATTAGATTATTATATTAAATTGAGTAAACATATTTATTTCCTTAATTGTGATTAAATTTTTGTTGTTATTTCTTAGATTTTCTACACACACAATTTAAAGTGCGATAATTCAAATACTATATCCGTTTCAGTGTTGTGAAAGCAGACAGTGTTGTTCGAAACTAAGATGCAGCAAACTCTTGGGGCGTTGTCTTCCCAAATTTGGTCCACCAAAGCCAACCGAGAACTCTCTAAACATGTAAACCAAAATAATGAAATAATTGTTGGCCCAGTTTTTCACGAAATACGTAAATAAATGTGATATGAAATGCAAATAAATAGTCAAAATTTTAGCGAAATTATTTTCCAAGTTCTTTTATTTACCTACTTTTATTTTGACATTGTTTTTAAAGTTTAACTAAAATTTTATTTTGTCTCCGCATCTTATAGATAAAGGCTAAAAGTACTATAAGCGGCACACTTCTTATTAGAAGACCAAAAATTTTGTTTATATTTGTAATTAATGGTATTGAAAAATTTTTCCTGCCTAGACGACTTTGATGTTTAACAAAATCTCTAAAATTCGACTTTGTACGATTTCTTTAGAGTTATATAAATGTTCTCGACTACTTTGCCATGAAATGTGTGTCATATGTTATCAGAAGTTTTTTCTGCATATATCTTAACAACAATATATGAAAAAGTTTGACATTAAAATAATTTTGATTGACTTGGATTTACAAGAAAATATTAACAACTGAAATCTTGCTTTTTATTCCACGTTAAAAAATTCGGTGTCTGAATTGGAATAAATGTTCTCTATTTTACTTAAGTTTGTATCTGGACGCTGAGAAACTCATTAAAAAAATTAAGAAATAAATTTTCTATTAAATTTCAAGGGTACCTTTAATTCTCTTGGCAATATCTAAATTTAAAAAAATCCTACTAAGTAGGCACAAATTTAGTTATACTGGAAAACATGATTGTTTCATTTGAACAATTCAAATAAATTTTATCATAAAATAGAAAAACATATTTAACTGTTAGATATTCTCTTGTAATTACAAGTTAACAGTAGAAAAATAATTAAATCTAGTACGACGGCAACCATCCGAGTATAACCTCGCTGATCGCTTTGTAACTTCGGTAACGAAATGATAAACCTTACGCAATTACATGTATTCAAGCGGACACATTTAAGAGGCACATTTACACTGTATTTTTTATTAAAATTTCATTCCCATTAGTATATATTTATTTACAAATGAAGGCAAAAGTGAAAAAATCAATGTCTAAGACATTTTTCAGGAAAATCCCACCTTTTATATATTTTTTCAATATTGTCAAAGAGTTTCTGACTGAAAAGAAAACTTGACTGGTTTTTATAATTTTTTTTTTGAAATCATGACAGGCGATTGAATTTGAACACATCTTGGAACCCAAAAGTCTCCTTAACAACATATTGGGAATATTTACATTCTGAAAATTTGTGAAATTGATGTTTTAGAAAAATCGTTTCCTTGCGTGAGCAATATAAATTACTACACTACTAAGTTAGTTTTCAAAATTTATTTCTTATTTTCCAATTAATTAAAATTTTTATCTTATAAATTCTTGAATTCCAGTAAAATCTGTATATTCTAATTTTCTTATCGAAATCTTTTACAGGAAAGATGATTCTAAATTTAATTACCTGCATGTGCGTAAATCGTAGAAAAAAAAATATATACGGTGATATAATATTTCTTATTCCTTGGTAGTTATCAAAAACCGGAACGGAAGCAGTTAATATGGAACCTGAAAGATTAATAAAAATTGACAATTACTGATTGACAATTATTGATTCATTATGTCTATTGATTATTTGCATCCAAGACATACTTCTCTAGCTTCTTTAACGTTCATGCAATTTTTCATGCAGGCTCTCGTGTTTCTATGGTTTCTTATATACCTTTTAACTAGAGTCTCATTTGCACATTCTAACCATTCCTTCCGCGGTCTGCCTCTGGTCACGCTGCCATTTACTTTACCTTGATACACTTGTTTCGTCAGTCGTTCATCCTTCATTCTATGAACATGCCCGAACCATCTTATCCGATTTCTTTCCTGAACTAGCATCTCTTCCGTGCCACATTTCTTAAGGATTATCTCGTTTCCCACTTTGTCCATCAGAGTTTTCCCGCATATTATACGCAAGAATCTCATGTCGTTCGCGTTAATTTTACTCTTATCTTTTTCTTGATATGTCCATGTCTCGCTGCCGTATAGTACAGTTGGTACAAAAATG
>JAAAKG020053815.1:0-18221 GCA_010014905.2 Druon quercuslanigerum
TAGGGTGTTCCCATTTCAAAAAATTATAGTGACCTTGAAATAACCTTGACAGCGAGGTCCAAGGTCAAATCCAAGGTTACCATTAAAATCCCCGGGAAAAATTACTGAAGAAGATTTTCTATTTTAAATTTTCTAAAATTTTCTGGGGTTTCCATACTTTTCACTCACCCTGTATAAATGCCACTATATAGCAGAGAATTAAAAAATTTGGTTGAAAATTAATTTTTTGTTTTAAAAATTTCTGTTTTTGGATTTAAAATTCAATTTTTTTACGTAGAAACTTATTTCCTGTCTAAAAATTCATATTTTGATTCTGCAAAGTCAATTGAAATCTTCTCTACCAGAAATTTATACTATTTTTACAAAATTTATCGTTTTGATTTAAAAATTCATCAATTTTTGTAGAAATATCGTTTTTCTTTTAAAAAAAAAATGCAACTTTTTATTTAAAAATTAATATTTTTTATTAAATAATTATTTGGTTCATTATCTTTGTTAATAAATTATTTTTGTTCTTAAATATTTATATTTTCTATTTGAAATATCATATCTTCAGTTGAAAGTTTAAATATTTGGTTGAAAATAAATCTTTTTAATTGATAATTTAACTAAGCCTTTTTTTGTTTGAGTAAAGTTAATTTTTTACCTGAAAATATAAGTTTTTATTTTTTTTCAAGATTGATCTTTTTTAGCTGAAAGTTGTCCGAAAACTTTTATTTCTTTTTTTAGTAAAAAATTTGTCTTTGTTTTTGTTCAAAATTCGTCTTTGGTTTTCAAATTCTTTTTTCTTATAAATTACATCTTTTTGAATTAAAATATAAATTATGACATTTTTTGTAGAGAATTTATCTTTTGAGGTTGCAAATTCAACAATAATATTTTTTAAATTTAATTATTTTGCGGAAAATTAAGTATTTTGCTAAAACCTCAACTTTTATTGTAGAAAGAGTCAAAAGAGTCAAAAATTCGTCATTGTGCATTGAAAATTCATCTTTCTTTTTTTTTAAATGTACTTTTTGTTAAAATTTATCTTTTTAATTGGAAAGGCGGAAATTAAATTGTTTTAAATAGGCAAATATTTACTTTGGATTGAAAATTCACTTTTTTGATCAAAAAGTCATATTTCTTATTTAAAAATAAATCTTTTATTAAACTGTTTATTATTTTGCGTCGAAAATTTGTCTTTTTGGATTAAAAATTCGTATTTTTAATTTAGAACTTACTTTCTTTGTTGTAAATTCAGCTTGCAGTTTAGCTTGAAAGTTCCACTATTTGGATTTTAGTTAAAGTCTCACCTGTTTTTGTTAAAAAATTCGAACATTTGATAGGAAATTTATTTTTGTGAGATCAAAATTCAACTATTTTGTTTAAATTCATCTGCTTTGTCAAAAATTAAATTATCGTGAATAGAAAATTCGTCCTTTTGGATTGAAAATTCGTCTTTTTTAGTCAAAATGTCATCTTTCGTGTTTAAAAATTATATTTTTGTTGAAAATGGAACTTTATGCTAAAAACATTCGTTTTTTACTTGAAAATTGAACTGTTTGGTTTTTGTTTTAAGTTTTTTTTTTTGAAATTTGTTTCAAAATCTATCAGATTTGTTTAGGGATCCCACTATTTTGTTGAAGATTCGTCTCATTTAGTTGAATTCAACTTTTTTAAATTAAAAATAATAATGTTATAAAACATCTTTTACTAGCCCTAAAATTTTAATTTTTGTTCCCTTTTTTTAAATTAAAATTAAGACTCATGTATGACTATGCAATTAGGTAAAAAAATCATAATATTATTAATTTTCGTGGTAATGCTGGATAATAAAAAATTCAATTAATAAATTAGAACGGTATGTGGCTCGCGAACAAATTTTGTAAAAAAAATCGAGGAAAAATTTTAATTTACAATGTAGGTTCAGTGACGTTGAAAAACTCACATGTTTGAATATAAATAATTTCTAAATAGATTAAAAAACCATTCGTACGTGTAAATTTACATTTTTTAGATTAAAAGTTACATTATTTTAATGCAAGTTCGTTTCAAATTAATAATTGTATAATTCTTATTTATAAAATAAATAAAGATAAAACTTAAGTACATAAAAATTCATTTAGATACGTGATGAAAATGTGTTCGTTATAGCCGAAGGAGCTTTAACAAAAGAGAATTCACTATCATGCATATTTCGTATATCTTATTCCTACATCATTTTTTGTAAAATATTTTGGTTCACTTCGTAATTTCCTAATCTTAAGAATATGCGATTGCACATGATATATTCTGGAAGGTCAAACTGACCATTTACATTTTGACACTCAAAGTTTGACTATCTATTTTTCTCCGTGAAATGATTTCCTCTGAAAGAACAAAAGGACAATGTGTGTATAAACAATTGGCAATTAGTTTAAAAAATGTACTGTGTTTATATTCAGAAGAAACATGTCTAAAAGTACGTTTTTAAACAAAAATTTAACTGTAAAATCTTCAAAGTCCGTTTAGCCGTTCACGAGAATGATGTTGATCATGCTGTCATATTCAATCTTCATTGTTAATAACTTTTTGAACAATTTTTTTTGTCACTAAAATCTCGAGAAACCTTTCCGAACATAAGGGCGATAAAAATTGCTTTCGCAACGAAACAAAACGACTTTCGATTTATTGTGTCCTACTTGGAATAATTTGACATAAACAAAAAACTCAAACACGAATAAAAAATAACTTGTAGCAGAAAATTCTAATCAATGCAGATTTTGATTATGCTAGAACAATACAACGCTCATTACAATAACAGTTCAACTGTTTCTGATAACTGTTCCTGTAACAGTGATATTTTTGATCAGAGATGAAGTTCAATCGTAAAAAACTATCTTCCATTTTTTTTCTCATGAACATTTACGAATCAAAATATCCTCTGCACCTATTAATAAATTTGTTACAACATTCTTGAGCATCTTTAGACTATTGTCTTATAGGTAGTAATGATGAGTTTATTATTTGTGAGACCTTGTGCAAATTTATCTAGATTAATTTCATGTCATCATCGTTAAAGTGAATTGAAAAGAAACTTTCAAGGGACAAGGTAACTTTCTTGCTTTTTAATATCATCTATTTCTTTAAGGATGACGCAGTATTTTCATGCCAGAGCTGAACCATCATAGGTCTACAAAACCAAGATAGATTATGTTCATGGATTTTTCCATAAAATAATTCTCTTGTTTGTTACTTCGTCATGGGATACCACCAGTAAACTTTTGTTCATACATATACTTTGTCCGGAAGTACCGTCACAGCCCCACTTACAAACTTCATTTAATTTACCATCTTCTTCCGAAAAACAAATTTTTAATGACATCCATTTGAGCTGAAGATATTCTTTCTGCTGTATGATTCAACAAAGCCTGCAACTTCATTTCAGCAATACATTCCGATGCAGTGATCTCTTTTTTTCAGGTGGCTAACATTTAAGCGTTGCTTGATAAGTTAATCTATACATTGGATACAATTTATAATTGTTGTATTTGCTTAAATTAGGAAGTTCCTGATACTGATATTTTGACAATGTTTCTTGGACTATAAGTGATAAAGCAGCAAATAGTTTCTTCTGGTATAGAATTAAAACATTGTCTTTATCTCCTAGTTCTGGATGGGGTTCCAAAGGTGACGTCTTTCACAATGTTTGCAGCATCTATATTTCCCCTGGTTCGAGGAATCATTTGAGTAGCAAATGATTATTCTTCTGCAGTTGATTGAACTCGCAGTTCTTCAGCATTCCTCAGTTTTTATCGATCACTACACGGAGAGAAGTTTGGTAGAGCCGCTCACCCAACACGTACATTTGTCGCGCCAATCACACAGTGAATATCGCCACTTTTGTTTACATAAACGGCTCCACTGATTCGGGATAGAATCAATTTGGTCCCTGAACGCGCCAAACCGTTCAACCAAGAGTATATAGTTGAGGCATTCTGCACACGCAGTGCTCGTGGCACAGTTCCGCGCTTGTGCAGTTTACGAAAATATAGCACCCACATTTCGGAGCGACTGATCTCCGCAAGTTTGGGGTAACGAGTTCCCCGAATGTGAAACAGACGCCACGCCAAACTGAAGTGCAGAAACTCTCTAACCGATAGCGTGACGGTTTTACCTAACTTGTATCCACATAGACGCTTTAAGTATTGACAAAAGTCGACCCATTATTCACGATGGTCCAGGATCTGCAGAAACATTATCGATGTCATCAAATAAAAAGAACACATTCAGCACAATTTACTAAAAAAATTTCTTTCAATCCCACTTGCTTCCTGCCATTGTTTGTTAAATTATTTAACATGGGCTCAAAGTATGCTGCACATATTCTCTTAAGTGAAATCCATTCTGAAACTTCCTGGGCTTAATAAATCCTTTATAAAAGGCCCAAAATCTTATTTAGTTATTTAATTAACATACCTTTGAATGCTCTTTTGGACCTTTTAAAATACATTTGTACATTTAGGTGCATTTTATTTGCTTTCCAACTTATTTATTTCCATCTCCTAATTTTCTGTCTTCAAAGAAAAGTCCTCCATTATACTGATTTTCAACAGGCAGTTCTTCAAATGATCTGGAAACAAACTTTTCTCTAATGAGCTGTTATTCAATGTGCTTTCTTCCACGTCACTTTTGTGAAAATTAGAAGGCTCCATTGCAGTTTCTAGTTATTCCAGTTACCTTTCGGTTTCAGCACGCTGCGGAATTTCCAAAGCTTTTACAATAAAAATGTTCTTTTTCCTGAGGTACTCATTAACGTATGAATCAATAAACTTATCTGACCTGATAGGGACTCTCTTGTCATCAAGATTATCTAGAAATTTACTTTTTACATGTGTAAAATCGCATTCGACTCTCTCTCTCTCTCTCTCTCTGACTCTTTAAAATCTAAAGTTCTGATACCAAAAATGGTTGCCTACCGAATGAAGAAACGTCATCAGCTATTGGATTTTAAATTTAATATTAAAAGAGTCGCTGTATTCAAGTCGCGTATAACAATCTTTCTTAAAATTGTTAAACGCAAGCATGAAGCCCTAGACGTCGTTTTCGTTCTGAAAAGTTCGGTTCCTAGTTATTCAAGTCTATAATCTTCAATTATTATTTATTTTCCCTTTTAACGTTTTTTTCAGGTACACGTCCTAATATGGCATACCAATTTGGATTGCCTGCAATGGCACATGGAATGCAGTCCGCGCCTTCGCAAACGGCTGTCATGCCAGCTTTCCCGCAAATTAGTCCCGGAGCTTATCGACCCGATTACCAGGATCAAGGACTGACACGTGAAGCCATGGAGCGCTACTTGCGCAATCAAAGTGACATGGTGATTGTAGTTCTGCACGCTAAAGTCGCCCAGAAATCTTACGGCAACGAAAAGAGATTTTTTTGTCCTCCGCCCTGTATTTATCTCTTCGGCGACGGGTGGAAAATGCGACAAGAACAAATGCTCCGAGAGGGGGAATCTGAACAGTCTTCGCAGCTCTGCGCCTTCATCGGGATCGGCAGTTCTGGTCAAGACATGCAGCAGCTTGATCTCAGCAATGGGAAACAGTACTGTGCCGCAAAAACATTACACATATCAGACTCTGATAAGAGAAAAAATTTCATGCTCTCTGTGAAGATGTTCTATGGTAATGGGCACGATGTCGGCGTTTTTCAGAGCAAGCGGATAAAGGTAATTTCGAAGCCATCCAAAAAAAAGCAGTCCTTGAAGAACACGGACCTGTGTATCGCGAGTGGGACTAAAGTAGCTCTTTTTAACCGGCTACGGTCTCAAACAGTCAGCACAAGATATCTGCATGTGGAAAACGGAAACTTTCATGCCAGCTCTACGCAGTGGGGTGCGTTCACGATCCACCTTCTAGATGACGACGAGAGTGAGTCCGAAGAGTTCGAGGTCAGAGATGGTTACATTCATTATGGCAGTACAATAAAACTCGTATGCTCAGTTACTGGTATGGCACTACCTCGACTCGTCATTCGCAAGGTTGACAAACAAATGGCAAGTTTAGAAGCCGATGATCCTGTTTCTCAGTTGCATAAGTGTGCCTTCTACATGAAGGACACTTATCAGATGTACTTGTGTCTCTCGCAGGAAAGAATCATTCCTTTTCAGGCAACTCCAAGTCCCAAGGAGCCGAAGAAAGATTTGATTAATGATGGTGCCTGCTGGACGATTATCAGCACTGATAAAGCAGAGTATACATTTTTTGAAGGCATGGGTCCCGTGCGTTCACCTGTGACTCCAGTTCCGCATGTTCATAGTCTACATCTCAACGGAGGTGGCGATGTGGCAATGCTGGAATTGACTGGAGACAATTTCACGCCCATTCTTCGAGTTTGGTTTGGCGATGTGGAAGCCGAGACAATGTATAGGTGTGAGGAGAGCATGGTGTGTATTGTTCCAGATATTTCCCTCTTCAGAGGCGAGTGGATATGGGTTCGTCAGCCAAGGCAGGTTCCGGTTTCTCTGGTACGCAACGATGGCATCATTTATGCGACCGGATTGACATTCACCTATACACCTGAGCCAGCTCCACGTCCACATTGTCCTCTGGCAGATGAAATTTTGAGGGCACCTCAGGCCGTGCATAATCAAGCTAGCCTGCCACCAGCTATAGCTGACTTGCCTTGGAATACGCACTAACCACCGCATGCGTGCTTCTGATATTTTCAAGGCGATTGCAAAACGAACCAAATCGCCCTGAATGATTTTATAAATTCTATACCTACTGTGTTCTAAAACGGCAGTGATTCTTCCTATGATATTAAGGAGAGACTATTGGAGACAAAGAGAGAGAGAGAGAGAGAGAGAGAGCGCGCGCAAGAGAACTATGACTGTGTTGAATAATAGCAGTATGAGTATTTGAGAGGAACTCGCATGTGCAGGTTGCAGAAGAGGAAGCAGGAAGATGTCACTGAAAATCTGATGTCCGAGATCATTATTGTAACTTTGATCCCAACAACCCAGATGGCTCTCAAGGTAAAAGAACTTCTTAATTTCGCTCGGGTCTCTTATAGATGACCTCTTACAATTTCTAATCTTTTGAAATTCGTTAAATTGTTCAGCCTGTACATGTCACACTCTTGGAACTATCCACAACGAGGGTTGCGACGTATTAACCCGAGACTGTACCTGCAAAAGACAGGTACAGGAAGAGACTGTGACCAGTGTTTTCTGAAATTCTATAGTCTTTCTGAAGAAGCTGATGGTTGCAAAACTTGCGAATGTGATCCTGGTGGTTTTCTTGAAAGCTCTTTCGATGTTGTTGTTGGACAGTATCATAGCAGATCTAATGTTGGTGGAAGAACCTGCAATCAACCGGAGCATAGCTACTACAAAGGTTATGTAGATTTTTTGACCTATGAAGAAGAACTGGAAAGAGTAGCTGATGTGAGTAAATTATGTCTATAATAATTGGTGACAATATTTTTTGTATTGTATCAGTATTCTTAATTTGAAATTTCCAGAATTCGCCAAGAGATCATCAGAGAGCCTTTCAGAGATGGCAGGAATAACACCTGGGCAAGGACGTGATTAATGAAAGCCCTTGAGGGATCCACCTAGAACTTTCCAATTGGTAAAATTTGCAGATCGATGTGTCATGACGTTATAATTCGATAGGAACTAGTGCATTTTGATGCATAGAGCGATATACAGATTGTTGTCGAACGCCACGAACCAGTAGATTCTAATGGACCTTGTGCAGAATGGAAAAAAGAGTTCGATCAATTGTGCAATATCTTGCTGCCTTTGAAGCAATTTGTTGGTCCTGCAGATGTACTTTCTGCTCCAATTCTTTTAGATTAGGTAAAGAAGATGTTCTTTAACTTTTATGTCTTATATCATAAAGGTTGCACAGATATTCCTTCTTATAATGCTGATCAACTGACTTGTCCTTTTAGATGCTACGCAGACCAATTTCTTTCATTTTGGAGTTGATATTCACTGCAGAGTTTGCCCTGTCCTGGTAAGACCACTTGTTCTGATTTCCTTATACCAATATTAATCCTTATCAGCTAGCACTTAATTTTTTTTATTCTTATCTAACGAAAATGATCATCTCTAATTTCAGGAACCATTCTCTCAGGAAAATCTCTAAATGTCGTGAAGGCAATTTAAGACCAAGATGTGACGGCTGTGCTCGAAACCACTGCGGAAATCATAAAGTACTTGATGGAAGTTCTTCTGCCACGCATCTCGAAGACGCGAACAATTACATCAAATACAATACTGTTTAATTCCTCATAAAAGATCCTCTTATGAATAGGATTGCAAATTCATATACCCCACATTCTTCTTTGGCAATCTGTGGGTGAATTCTCATAATTATGTATGACTGTTATCACTAAAAGTGTTTAAAATACGTTTGGATAAAGTTCTTTTCACCTTAACATTATTGATATCCTAAATGTAGCGTTGTTTTTATTCCTGGAAGAAAAATTTGGAACCGAAAAGGAGAAAAAAATTAGTCAGTTATTACAAATGTAGTTATTCAATACCGCTAAATTTTAAATAATTAATTATTTTAGACAAATTTAAATCTTTAAAAGATCATCATTTTTGAAATTGTTACTGATACCTTTTGCAATCAAAAATTTTAGTTTTAATTGCATAATTGAAACTTAAAAGTGAATTTATGTTTACTTTTTAATTTCAAATCGTTTAATTTTAAACACTTCCCATAGAGTAAATATTTATTCCTTAACTTTTTCTAGAAAATAGACACACATTTGTATTAATTTGTTTTTTAAATCTTCAACTGCAATTTATGAAAAAAATATAAAAATGGTTTTATCCCTATCAATTGTAAACAAATTTTGAAAATAAAACATTTCTCTTTTGGAATTAAAAAAATTTTTAATGCAAGGATTCCTTTTTTTCATTTTAAAAAAAATTCCCAAAATAAAGAATCTGAGCACTTTCCACTAAATTAAAAGCTTTTTCGCAGTTTTAAAATCCAGCTTATGCAGTGAAACCTGGATTTAGTGCCAATTATGGAACTGATAGTAACATAAAATCCAGGCTCTCATTCAGGGGCGTATGAACCTATAAAAAATATCCATAAAATTATTTTTCTGATACGGAGAAAAGGATAAACTAAATACTAAATGGGAATGATGAAGAAAGTTTTCTAATAAACATTAAATTAAATGTATTTCCTGCTTATGTACTTTAAACATTTGCCGGCCGTTGATCATCTCGTTTAAAACAAGAGTTTTCTTTTGAATAATTTTTTAAGATACTCTATACCTCACTTAAATAAACTATTCTAAGGCAGCTGTATCCAAAATACATCACTATTTTCACAAAAACACAGCACGTCAACACTTCAAATGGGACAGCACGCACTTTTGCATAATCTCATATAATTCTTGCGATGTAGTTTCATAAGCAGACGTACGAAGAAGTTATTTAACAAAAAATCACTTACTTTTATGAATGTTAAATTAACTGTCCACGAAAAACACCGTTTTCACTATTCTCACGTCAACACTTGATAGTTTGACATTATAAAACAATGACAGATCTATTCGTTTCGAAACGATCATACTCTCTCTATCTTTTTCTATCCAATAATACTTCTTCTTTGTTTTCCTTGCTAAATCTTAAAGCCTATTAGTTGCTATGACAGCGCCACCAATTCAGAAGAAATTTGAATTTCAATTAAATATTAACAAAAAATCTTATAGCAAATAATTAGGTTTAAACCGTAGTATAACATTTTTGTTTAAAATGAATTGACATTTACTGCTGTTTTTCATGAACATTGCTCCAATAACTTCACGATATATATTAACGTGTTAGATGGAGCTCTTGTCAATGCTAAATACAAGTTCATTTAATCGCACGAAAAATAATCTGACCAGTCCCATCGGCTTCAGTAGGCATCAGGATCCCACTGATGGACGACGCGAGCTCGCCATCGAGCTTATTCGTTTAAAATTATTTTTTTAATCTATTTGAAACTTATAAATATCTTTTAAAGTCAATGGAATATATATATTTTCAAATTTCGTATTCTTGAAAATTTAAAAAATGTTCCTTTAAAAACTTCTATATTATTTTTCGAAAATTTACAAAATAATTTGAAATCTTCCTCAGTTTTCTCTTCAAATTAACTTAAAAAAATTAAATATCTTTTGAAATTTTACCAGGAATCTTAAGAAACCAAATAGGTCAATTTTCAACAAAAGCAATATTTTTAAACTGGTTTAGAATTGTAAAATTTTAGATGGAAGAGCTAGAAGAATCAAATAAAAGTTACAATGTTAAGGACTAATTATTACAAAATTTTAATTTCGGTGATCATTTTTTAAAGAAAAATAGAAAAGTCAAATTTAAATTACAATTTGTTTAAATAAAATAAATTCAAAAAAATATCGAATTTTCTAAAAAAAACATCGCATTTTCAAGACAAAAAAAGGAATTTTATAGGAAACAGTTAAACTTTTAACCGAGAATAATATTTTGTAGTGAAAAGATTGATATTGAACCAAACAGTTGAGATTTTAACATGATAGTTAAGTTTTTTGTTAAAAAATTAATTTTTAACCAAATAGATAAGTTTTTTGTTTAAAAAATTATTTTTTAACAACAACAAAAAAGAATGTTTCACAAATTCGGTTAATTCTCAACCAAAGGGATGAATTTCCAAATTAAATTGTGAATCTTAAAAAAATTAAGTTTTTCAAGAAATTGAACTTGCAGCGAACGGGTTAAATTTTTTACCATACAAAAATTAATTTTTAACAACAAATTTTATGGTTGATATTTGCAAACAAAAAAGTGCGTTATACGCAAAAAAAATGATCCTATACAACAATAATAAAATTTGTAACAAAATACGTAAATTTTTAGGGAAATAGTGGAGTTTCCAACTGAAAAGATCAAATTTTAATCAAAAGTTGAATAGTTACATAAATAGCTAAAAAATTAAATCATAAAAAACGAACAAAAATACATAGAGTAGAAATTTTTTCAAATTGGTTTTAAATTTAAAAAATTGTAGATATAAGACCAACAAAAATGAAATTTTTAAATGTTGTTAATAAATTATTACTAGAAAACTTTAATTTCGATGCGATCAAGACTGAGCGAAAAAGGCAAACTTTGTAATAATGAAATCCAAAGATTATAATTATTAAAATTGGTCTCGCGGAATATTTATTATCATTGGTTCATTAATTTTAAATTTTTTAAACATTAATTCACTAATTTTCAATTGTTTAAAATTTTTAACTGTTTAAACAAATCAAATTTGTATAAAAATGTTTTTTTTAATTCGCTGAACTTGCAGGTTATTTCTTGTAATTGACATAAATTTATTTAAACAAATGGAATTTGTTTAAATATTTTTTTCGAAATTTCGTTTTTCCCCTTAAAAGAATTACTATTAGTCAAGTATGTATAATAATATTGGTTCATTCATTTTTAATTATTTAAACAAATTCCTTTTTTTTGTTTGAAACTAATCGTTGTGTTTTTCAAAATTCATATTTTGTGTTGAAAATTCAAATACTTGGAAGAAAATTAAGATTTTTCATTCAAAAATGTAACTTTTTGCTCAAAAACTGTTGAAAATTCGTCTTTTTTTTGTTACAAAATGTATTATTTTTGTAGAAAATTCACCTGTTTGGCTGAAATTCTATTATTTTTGTTGAAAATTCAACTATTTGGAGGAAAATTGATTTTTCCACTACTTGGTCGAAAATATTTTTCTTGGGAATTCGCATTTGCTAGTTGGGAATTCAATTTGTTTGTAAACAATTAGAATTTTTCCTTCAAAATTCAACTTTTTGGTTGAAAATTAGTCTTTTCTGGTTGAAAATTCTTTTATTTTAATAAAAATTCAACTATTTGGTTGAAAATTACCTTTTGTGTTTTAACATTAAACTACTTGTTTGAAACTAATCGTTGTTTTTTCAAAATTCATATTTTGTGTTGGAAATTCAAATATTTGGAAGAAAATTAGGCTTTTTGATTACAAGCTTTACTATTTTCTTAAAAATTGTTGAATATTCTTCTTTTTTTTTTGGTTGCAAACTTTATTATTTTTGTAGAAAAGTCACCTGTTTAGCTGAAATTCTACTTTTTTTTAAAGTCAACTATTTTTTGGAAAATTTATTTTTTCCACTACTTGGTCGAAAATGACATTTTTCTTGGAAATTCAATTTATTTATAAAAAATTAAAATGTTTGCTTTAAAAATTCTTTTTTTTTGTTGAAAATTAGTCTTTTTGGTTTGAAAATTCTTTTATTGTACTAAAAATTCAACTATTTGGTTGAAAAAAATATCTTTTGTGTTTTAACATTAAACTACTTGTTTGAAATTAATCGTCTTTTTTCAAAATTCATGTTTTGTGTTGGAAATTGAAATATTTGGATGAAAATTAGTATTTTTTATTTAAAAATATAACTATTTTCTTAAAATTGGTTGAAAATTCGTCTTTTTAAATTGAAAACTTTATTATTTTTGTTACTTTCTGTTTAAAAAATCAAATATTTCGTCCAAATTATATCTTATATTAATATTTGCAGATTAGGAATTCAAATTTTTTGTTGAAAATTTATCTTTTTTGATTTAAAACTCAATTATTTTCTTAGAAATTTTAACTATTTAAATGAAAATAAAGTTTTTGGTTGAAATATCATATTTTCGGGTTGAAAATTCAACTTTCATCATTTAACATCATCAAAAAAAATCTTTCTTATTGAATATATATTAATCTTTAATATGAACTATTATTTTTTCGTTGAAAATTCATTTTTTTTTTGTGAAAAATTCAAAACGAAAAAAAACAAAAAAAGAATCGAATAATGGGTTGAGAATCACTGCAGCAAGTTGAGTCCCTCGTCGTCGAATTTGCCAGATTTTCCAAATACTGCAATCACGTCGACCTTGCTTTTTCAGCAGCCTCAGGTATCCAGAAACCGGATTTTCACAATAGCGACCAAGTCACGTCACTCAATTTTGTTGAGTGACGCTTCTGATTTCCTGGGCCAAAATTGTTTTTCCGCAAAAATAAATTCCCTTTTTTAAATTCTTTAAAATTTACCCATAACCCCGGAATTTGGAAATGAAGAGGCGGTTTAAATAGGGAAAGCTCGTTTTTTGTAAAAATTGAAAAATGAAGTACTTGTTGTTAATTTTTTATAAATTAAAGTTTCGTCAGCTTTAAGGAATTCTCAAGAAATAATTTTTGAACATATTTTCCAACTTTTAAATATTTATTGTTTTTTAAACAATTTTTTATCTCCCTTTCAAATTGTAAAAATGAAATATTTTATGGGATGAAAAATACAGCTAATGAATTTCAAGTATAATCATTATTGTTTAACTTATTTGGTAACTATTTATGTAATTTGAATTTGTTTAAACTTTTAAACAAATTTTCATTATGTAAATTGTGAAAAATTATTATTTTTTGACTTAATGTCGCAGGTAAAGAATGTTAAGAATGATCCTTTTTGTGGAAGGCAGTTTGGAATTAGTTAAAAAATTAATTGACTTTTTAAAATTTACCAGATATAAAATTTGTTAAAGAAATTAAAATTCTTTACCTATTTGTAAACTGTTTTTCACACAAAATATCACTCTGAGAATTATTGTGTAGGAAATATAAATGATATTAAAATCTAATTTAAAATCCTATTTAACGCCCAATAATTTTTATTTTTTACAAATAGTTTTGTTGTTGTTTGATAATAATGGAAATAAAAAAGAGATTTGATTGGTTGCCTTCTCACTTTTCTTTCCTTTTTTTTATTTTTGTCAAAAAAAAAAATTCTTCTTTTTTTTCTAAGGAAATTTTTTTTTATTTTCTTTTTTAGGAAAACATTTTTTTTAGAATCCATAAATGCGTTATCTATTCCATTAAATAGTAACTTTTAAATATTTACAGGAGAACAATTGTGTAAACAAATGAAAATTGTTTAAATAATTGCCAAATATCGTTAAATAAAGTATTTGACCCTCAAAATTAATTTATTGTGTAACTAATTATAGAAAATAATCAGCTTTTACGATTCACAGTGGAAAATTGTTTAAACAATAACATTCTTTTTAAGTAACATCAAATGAATTTTTAACCTAAAAAGATGAACTCACAAAAAACATAATAGTTGATATTATAAACAAGAAAAGATTTTTAATTTAAGTCAAAAACATGTAAAGTGACACAAAAAAGGAGAATTTTCAACAAAATACTATAAAGTTTCTTGTCGTGATCAATATTGAAAAAAATATTAATCGATTTTATTAGTTGTGCTACAATTTTTGTGTGGATATTAAAGCGGACATTCTGTAGAGTATTTATAATATAATATATAATATATAATTTATAATATGTAATATAATATATTTATAACATAATTGTTGTTGACTTTAAATTACAAGAAAACATTTAAAAGTGATATCATTCTTGTTATTACAGGTAAATTATGGTAACTTACCACAAATTGCTCACAATTCAATTTAAACATTTCTATAAATTTTAGAAATTTATGGAAATTTTTGGTCATTAATGGTAATTTTGCAGGTAATTATAATAAATTACCATAACTTACCTAAAATTCAATTTTACGCATTTTTATAAATTTCCAACAATTCAGGAAAATTTAAATGCATAAATTGCCCGAAATTCAATTTAAACGTGTCTACAAATTTCCGGAAATTTATGGGTATTTTTGGTCATTCATGGTAATTTTGCAGTCAAATGTGTTAAATTGCAATATATTACCCAACATTCAATTTGAAACATTTTTTTATAAATTTCCGGGAATTCATAAAAATTTTTTGTAATTGATATTAGTATATTTGGTAATAGTAGCTTCAGATAAATGACCCAAAATTCAATTCGAACATCTTCATAAATTTCCGGAAATTTGCAGAAACTTTTGATAATTTACGGTAATTTCATTAATTATATATCGTAACATTCCATAAATGACCGAAAAATTCTATTATCCGCAACCAAAATTTCTTTACAGTTTTTACGGTAACTGATCTGATTATTGTAAAATGCGAGCTCATACATGTATAATTTTCATTATTTACCTCTGACGTCACTTTTCACTCCCTCGGGAGTAAAAAGTATTTTTTACTTGAAAAGGACTGAAATCATGCATGTGTCATCAAAATATCTGTTAAGCATGATTTAGCTGCTTTATTTAAATTTTTAATTGCATTACTATTGTATTATTTTATTATTGTATTATTTTATTATTATTCTGTTTAATTCAGAACATACGATGTGAAAAATACTTTTGGAAAAATAATTGTTTAAACAAATTATATTTCTTTAAATAATTACAAAATTGTTGGTACATTTTTTTAATACACTATTTAGTCAGAAAATAAATTGTATGTCTTCTATTTTATTTTAATTTTTTTTAAGTTGTCAAAAAAATGCTTGGCTAAATAACAATTCTTTTAACAAAAAGAGGTTCATTAAAAATTAGTAGAAATATATCAAAATTATGTAATTATTCAAGAAAAAGTAGTTTCTGATACCAATTTGAGAAAAATTGGACATCTCTGGCTCAATTCTTAGAAAGTTTGTGATTAGACAATAATTAATTGTTTAAATAGTTATATAATGTTTTAAACAAAATGTAATACCACAAGCAATTAGGGAGCGTCCATACATTACTTACCCACAAATCGAGGTTCTTAGACCCCCTCACCCCCTTTGTAACGGGACCGTAACAATTAGCTGAAACCCCTGCCCCCATGTCCGTTACGTAACATTCAGACATTTGAAAATTAAAATATTTTCACAAAAATTAGTTCATTTTTTATTCGTTGGGCTTTTTCAATAACAAAATTATTAATATTAATTCACCTAATTTTTGTTTTAATTAAATCAATATTTTAATTATTTTAATTAATATTAAATGTATTATACCGTAACGGTGTTGGTTACCCCCTACCCCAGACTTCATACCGCGTTTCGTAACAAAATTGCTAAAAATTAACAATAATAAGTAAGAATTTTATTTTTTAGGCATATTTGGGACAATGAAGTTACTTATTAAATTAATGATTTTTTTGCCTCGATGCGGAACATTTGTACAAGTTTAAACTGTAAATGTTAAAAATTAAACATCTTCAAAATTTTGAAAATGTTTCATTACTAATTTTGTTTAATTTACGTTTAACCGTTCAAAAGTTTTTTGTTGCTTGTCGCTTTTTCTCCTCGCCTATGGACAGTAGCGCACTCTGACGCCTCAGGGAAGAAGCTCGGTCATTTCAACGTGAAGTTTACTTTCTGCAATGCGTATTCTATGATAATTAAAAAAGTTTTGTTGACAAGTTTCATCGCAACAGTTTCTAATAAAAATGCCACATTATAAACAGTGTTCGTTTCTTCAATGTAAGAGCGTCTTTATAACCTCACTAACCTAATATGAAAATTCACAAAAAAAAGAATAAATTTTAATGATAAGTTGCAACAAATAATGTAACTCGTGAATCATAAGCAAGTGAAAATTTAAATCAATATTTTTATTTCACAGTCGTGCACAATGGATACAATTCGCTGTAGTTGACGAAAACGTTTGTCCAAATTTCGGATTTGTACTAATCATTTTGAAGAAAAGGGCTCTAAAAGTTTCTTTCCGAGACCCTTTATACATCGAGGTAATGAAGCTGGAAATAAGTGAAGGAAAAAAAAGACTTCTAAAAAATTTAAATAATTTTGTCGTATAACTTTATATTTCTTTACTGTGACTTCTAGTGTCTTCAAATAGTTTTTTTCTCCATTCATAGTAATTGTAGCTTTAGATGCAGTGAAATACAATTTTTCAAAACACTTTGAATTTTCTTTGACCGTTGTATAAATAACGATGTTATTCTGTACGAATAACCGATTTCTTGAACCAAAAACATAAATTTTTAACCAAGGATATCAATATTCTATCTCAAAATGACTAATTTTCAACAAAATAGTTCAACCTTAAACCAGAATAGTTAAATTATCAGTTGAAAAACTTAATTTCCATCGACAAAAATAACTTTAAAAAAGTTTAAATTTCAACCAAGCAGTGGAATTTTAAAGCAAAAAGATAAATTTTCAGCTGAGAAGACTAATTTCTGCCCAAAAAAGACAGATATTAAAACAAATTACATAATTTTTATACTGAAATAATTAATCTTCTACTGGAATAGTTGAATTTTTAACCAATAAAATTAATATTCTACCACAAAGAAACGAATGTTCCACTAATTAGTTAAAATTTTAAGAGGATTAGTTAAATTTTCAGTGTAAGAAATTAATTTTTAACAAAAAGATTTACATAGTATTTGTATAACTTTTTTTGTGATAAATTGTATTTGAATTATTTGTATTGTATGTTTGTTGTGCATGAGAGAAATTATATTTATGCATTACACCAAATGTGTACTGATTATGTATTTCTACGATTTTTATACATTTTTATTCATTCTTTTTTATGAATAAAATATTTATTGTTAAGAAAAATAAAAAATAGATATCATTATTACCTTCTTTACATAGTAATTAATCACATAATTTTAAATTTTAAAATACTTTTCGGTTTTGAATTTCGCGGCCTTCAGGTTTAATTCTTCCCTGAAACTATAGGAGCGCTGAAACTCGTGCACGGAAAAATACATTGGGCTCTTATGTCACCTTCCACTCTCTTACTCTCTGTAGTATACCTCCGTATGCTGTTATTTATACTGCGCACCAGTTTCAAGCGAGAAAAAATAATCTTCACTTTCAATTACAAAAAACGACAACAAAATGAACATTTTCAGTAAAAAAGCAAGCTAAACCGTCCGGTATAATTGTCTTTAGATTATGTGCTGAAAATATGGCGTTCAGCAACTCAACCGTTTGGATTAAGTTTGCCCTTATTGGGACCAGGAGCTACACATGTACGTCCCATTCTTATCGCACTTATAAAAAGAACAGGACAACTTATAACAAAATTAAACGGTGCACTAGGCTACATTTTTCCACATACAATTTGTGAATTTCTCGCAAACTAATCGTTTTTTACCTATTTTTTAAAACTCTAACAGAAAAGTTAGATATTTGGTCCTTATCCAAAAGTAAGGACCCTCGAGTGAAGGACGCGACAAACCGAAAGCTTCCTGCCGATTGGTCGAGACGATTTGTGGGATAAATCCGGTTAGGCAGTGGTAGTGGGGATCAGCGGGATAGGTATAGTTGTTT
>JAAAKG020053826.1:0-18221 GCA_010014905.2 Druon quercuslanigerum
TGAACTTCTTCGAAAAATCAAAAATTCAAATTTTGATCCCGGAAAGAATAAGGAAAAATAAAATATTCCATTTTGCGATCAAACTATGCAAGATACGAAGAATGATGATTGGACCAAAATTATGCACTCAAGCAAGATCTACAAATTTTTTATGGGCCACTTTTTGAAATAATATATTTCTCAGGGAAGCTGCGATTAAAGATTAATTATCTGTATTGCATTCAGGAAGATTAAATAAAATTAAATTTTTCTTGCTTATTGTGCACTGAGAGATTTGCTTGATACAATACTCAATGTCTCCAGCATGGTGAGGAGAGACCTCATGTGTATGGTCAGCTTGAACAGCATTTAAAGTAGTCTCCATGTCACAGATCTTTGTGGCGAAAGAGTCAATATTATTATGCATCCTTTTTTCTAGAGTATTATGGCTCAATTAAATAGCTTAATAAAAACAAGAATATTGTATCTAAATAAACTTATGGTGAAGAATCACTATTATCCACGTAATAAAAGAAAATTATGTTTCATCCCACGTGATTGGTATTATTGTTTGACCCTCGGTGTGCAGACATCTTGTCATGTCAACGGATGTTACGCTGATGTAAAACAACGCAAAAAGTATTCCTGAAGCTTTAAATAAAATGGACTAAATAATCCTTTTGCAAATAATTTTCTGCCGCTCTGAAACAAGCATTAACCTCTTATTCAGTAACTTCTTTTCTGAAATATAAAAGTTATTGCTAGTTACGTTGATGCATACTAAAAAAGATACGCAACGTTTTATAGACCGTTTTTTTATTTGCGAATAAAGTTACTAATGCGCACACTCAAAACTTAAAGGATGCGTATTAACGTACTTTTTTCTTTAAACAGAGGTCCTAGCAGGACCCTAAAAGGTATTCCTAGTTGTCAAAAGACGACTGTTTACGTATCGGGGTACTTAAATTAAATTAAAAATCTGTTTTTAACATTAATACCTTTTAAATTCCGCGTGAATTTTTTCTCCAAAAATAACAATTTTGAATTTTGAACTAAGAAAAAATAGATTAAGTTTCGTAAATGTATTTTGTATATACAAGTTTCACAATAACCTTCTATTCATATTATTATGTAAATAAATGTAAATAAGAATAAGATATTTTTTAGAATTAATTAACAAACTTTAATTGTATAATGTTTAATATAATATATAAGTAACATTCAAAACAAATATTCGAATTTTCTTTCTTGACATAGATTTACTACCATGAATCATTGATAAGCTTTAACCGACGTATGCAAAATAAAATAGAATGATTGAATTAGATTTTTACTATTTTAAATACATTTTTAAGATTGGAAATTAAGAAGTATTTTTTGTCTCTTTACAGATATGTCATCAAGTATGCCGCCCAAAGAAACGGATTTTCTGACAAATTTTGGGACGAACAGTGAACCTGAAAACCGAACAGGTAACTACAGTACAAATGAAATTTGATATCAGAAGTGTTAATTAATAAAGGGCTTAAAACTATTGAAAATCCCTTGAACTAGAAAATATTCTACACGCATGGAACCCTCTTTTTTACCATGGATACCATGGATGGCTTCCACAATCCATCTTACTTTCGTAACTAACCTGGATTCATTCGATTCTTCTACAGTCAGTTGATTACGTTTTCCTTTTAGTGCTGCCATAAGCACTTCATAGTCTCTACTCTTTAAAAGCGGTATGTCCTTTAGGACGCTTTAATATTTTTTCTAAAATCTTAGCATCTTTTTGATTTGCACTATAAGGTCCATTCACGTTGATTATGAAACCATTAGTAGTGGAGACAGTAAAAGGTTTACACAGAGGTCTTTTCTTTTGACCAGAATAAGCTTTGCTTTGATAAGCATTGTTACTGCTGTTTTGATGACGTAAATATGTACCGTCGCATATTATAGCTAACTTGTTTTGTAAATTAAATAGTCTTGTTGCTCCAAAATGTTTTGTAAAAATTTCTTCTTTAAAACATTTCAAAACAGTATTAATGGACTTTTGAAAAGTTTTTTCGTCAATTTCTAATATGGCAAAAATACAAAGATCAGAATTTCCAGTTCTCAGCTTCATCAGAAATATTACTAAGGCTTGAGTAACATTGCGATGTTCAGTATTTCGCATGGATTTTATCATATCTCGGAGCTTGAGAATACTGTCCCATGCAAAACCTGTCAATGCCTTGATTCTTTCTTCAGAAATAGTATATTGACCAATTTTATCAAGAAGTCGAGAATCAGTTTGATCAGATAAAACTTC
Source organism: Druon quercuslanigerum (assembly GCA_010014905.2). Taxonomy (NCBI): domain Eukaryota; kingdom Metazoa; phylum Arthropoda; class Insecta; order Hymenoptera; family Cynipidae; genus Druon; species Druon quercuslanigerum. The sequence continues at coordinate 2,279 of JAAAKG020053826.1, forward strand.
AAGAAACTTTGCCAATTCCTCAGATTCAGTCTCGTACTCATTTTCAATTGTAGAAATTTTATGCAACGCAACTTCACAAAATCGCTTTTTAATTAAATTTTTTTGACAACACCTATTTCTTCTCGGAATGAAAATTCTTTTTTTGATAAAGACTTCAATACGAGCATCAAATGGAACATCTTGAAGATCTTCTCATGCTTCACATAGGAAAAAGTATTTGTGAGTTGCAATAGTCCTTTCAAAAGGCATAGTTATACTTTCTACTTCAATTGATTCAAGAGGTACTAAGTAGAATCAGATTAAGAAGATTCTGTTTTTTTGACTACTATCTGTGCTTGTAGCTTGGCTGCTTACAGCACCTTGAGATTTTCTCTGCCAAGAAGGTGTGCTTGAATATACGTCATCATACTGTGCATTTTCTACTAATATCCCTGACGTTTGTTCTTCAATTTCTTTTATCAAATTTATTAAATTTAAATTATTAAATTGATTTTTTATTCAATAGATTCATTAAAAATTTTTTTTTGACATGCTGCTACACAATTTTACCACAATGAGTTCATGATTTACTAACGTATTTTCAAAAAATGACAAGAATGTAAAGAAAGGCAATCATCTGTTCATTTTTGCAGAAGCTATTTCACAGTCTGTCTTTTTACTGGATTGTGACCCCGTTGCTGGCGTTTCCTTCTGGTCTCCTCCTGCCAGGTGTGTGGTTCCAAGGAATGAGTTAATTAGCTGCTTATAAAAGTTCTATTCGGTGTAAATGAAAGAAATACAAATCACTTCTTCTTTTTAAAATTCGTATTAATATTAATATAACTGACTAAAATTACTAATATTATTTTTATTTTCATAATAATATTAGTAATAATTATTATTATTCATGATTGTAATCTTTTCCATACCACGCATGAGGTAAAGCAAAGGCTGCATTCCTTTTCTTGTGATTTTCCCATCAGGCCTAATCTAAATCAATTATTGGATAGATGGATGGGTTGATGAATGCGTTGATAAGTGGTTAGATTGGTGATTGAATTGATAGATGGTTGAGCGAGTGAATTAATAGATGGATGAATTGATAAATGCGTCTGTGAAGAGATAGATTTTTGGATTATCTTTTGAAGTATTTATTTTGTTGTTTGTGGCCTGGTAACATTTCTTTGTTTTGAAATTTTTGATTAACTCGTTTGTGCTGCTATTGTGCAATCCTTCTCTGGCGGTTCTTCTTCTTCACCTAAATTCTCTTTTTCCTCAGTTTGTGACAGTTTGCAGATGTTAGCTTCGATTTCCTCATCCCCATCCTCTTCCTAGAGTTCCTTAAAATCTCTGCAACGTTTGCTCATTTGTTTATTCTTGCAGAGGTTAGTTAACAGTTCGTCTGCTTAGCAAATTGTGGCCCTATTGTTGAACTACATTGCTAAAAATTAAATTTTTCGTTTATTTATTTGTTATTTGTTATTTACGTACAAAAAATCAAAATATTAAGTGTTGCTACACATCGAGCTGCAGTTACAATGACTAAGCTAGCATCAAAAGTAATTAAAAAAAAAAATTCACGAGGAAACATTTTTTAAAAATTTGCAATGTTATTTAGTAAGTCATAATCAGTTTGAAAATCAATTTTAACTCACCTTCGGATAATTTCAGTAAAGAAGCGAATTTATTGTTCTCAGAAATGTTAAGAAATTCTTTTTAAACGTATATCCTGAAGAAATCCTACTAAAAAGGATTGAAATAATATTTGTTCAGTTTCTAAAATCTACGGAACATATTGGCAGTGGGGTGGTTTTACATTTACTCCTGGCACATAATTAAATTTTCTGAGCTTATAGAAGTACAATATTATAAATACGTACTTTTACATCAAACGAGAATTATCTTAGTTTCTCAAGGTTAAATAGTTAAACATGTACGAGCAGTTAAATTCCATTAAGTAAATTATGTGATAATAATTCAATTGATCCACGTCACCAAGCCCGAAATTTATCAGGTACGCAATTTAGGTACACAAATAACCCCAAACAATATATATGCACGCAAAATAAGAAAGTTTCTTTAGTTACGCTGCTTCGAAAATTCTGCGTTATTAAATTTTTCTACATTTTGAAAAAATGTTGACCATTTATACTGTGGCCATACTCCTGGCAGTTCTTATTAATTATATTGGTGTGTAAAGAGCAAAGTAATAATATTTTGTAATTTTTGAAAATGGTAAGAATGTTGAAACATCTTTCTACATTATTGAATGTTAATCATGTTTTAAACTCTTTGATAATGAACCATTATTATTATTAATACCATTGTCTTGCTACTGAAATTTCATAACTAAAAAGATTTTCAGGACTTACATATCTTAATCGGTATATGAAACTTTCCTCTTAAAAACCCGAAACTTAGGAAGAAAATAAAAAAAATCCAAGAGTTTCAGGGTATTCAAATTAGTTTTTAACATAAATCCCTTCTAAATTCCCCGTAACCTAATTCTCCCAAAACAATTATTTTGAATTTTGAATGAAGAAAAAATAGAATAAGTGCATCAATTTATTTTTTACATACAAGTTTCACAATAACCTTCTATTCATATCATTATGTAAATAGTGTTAAAGATGTTACGCAATTGCATTCTTTTACTAAACTTTTCATAAAAAAGAATTTTTAATTAATTAAAATTAACAAGAATAAGGTATTTTTCAGAATGACTCAGCAAACTTTAATTGTATAACGTTCAATATAATTTATAAGTAACATTCAAAACAAATATTCGAATTTTTTTTCTTTTTAGTGATTTACTACCACGAATCGTTGGTAAGCTTTAACCGACGTATGCGAAATGAAATAGCATGATTGAATTGGATTATTACTATTTTAAATACATTTTTAAGATTTCAAAGTAATATTATTTTTTGCTTGCTTACAGAGTTGTCATCAGGTATTCCGCCCAAAGAAAGGGATTTTCTAACAAATTTTGGGACGAACAGTGAACCTGAAAACCGAACAGGTAACCACAGTACAAATGATATTTGACATCAGAAGCGCTAATTAATGAAGAGCGTAAAACTATTCAAAATCCCTTGAAATAGAAAATATTCCACACGCCAATCAGCGCTGAAACAAATTAAAAGAATAAAGTCATTATCATGTAACAGTTTCACACTCCCAGCATTCTCATTTTCAGAAATAAATACCTCATTTCGAGATCACTGCAAATTAGCCCACTACTATTTTTCCGTGACGAAACAATATATTTTAAACCATTTAAATTCTGCACAACTAAGTTTTGTGTAGAAAATATCTGTGTATTCACTGGCTATCTTTAAAATTGCTTGAAATTTCGTTAAAATCTATTAAATCTTTTGGTGAATCTCTCTAATATATTGAGATGTGTCGAGATTCGCAAGAGTTCGTCCTTAACAAAAATTAGAATTAATATATTCATAAAGTATCCTCCAATTATTTTGAAATGATTTCTTACCCTAATAACTTAATAAAAAATCTTTTGTTGTTTTGGTTTTCGGGAAATATCGATTTCCTTGCTAGATTGTTAAAGGGATGTTACAACAACCCTTAAACTTGTTTTAACTACTTTTTTTGCCAGAAGATGATGTTGTCGACAATTTTTTTAAATTGATTTTTTATTCAATAGCTTAAATAAATTTTTTTAACATCTGGCTAGAAAATTTTACCACAATGAGTTCATGATTTACCAACGTATTTTAAAAAATGACAAGAAGAAAAGAAAGGTAATCATCTGTTCATTTTTGCAGAGGCTAGTTCACAGTCTAACTGTTTGTCGGAATGTGACCCCGTTGCTGGCGTTTCTTGTAACAGAAATTCTTCTTCTGCTAATAGAAGTCAGTCACCTGAGAGCTATATTCCTACTGTTGAGCCCCCTATTCGTTCTAGGTCTAGGTCTCCTCTTGCCAGGTCTCCTCTTGTCCGGTGTGTGGTTCCACCTACCACGATTGCTTCTTCTCACGGAATTGAATATGGACTTGACGAACTTGAATTTATTCGGCTTACATCAAAACTAAATCCCCGCCGAATTTTTGAACTTCAAAGATACACTTTTCCCGCCAACAAATCAATTAAATTACGCATAGGTAATAGATATGTGCGAGTCCCAAGGGAAGAACAAATTGTATTATTAACATCCGATAGAGACGTATTTGCAATATTGGAGAAAAATGATGTTCTTGCTGGATTGTATAGTGGCCGCCCTAACAGACGTGCAAAAATAAACATGAGAAGCGGTGCGATTACTCAATTGACCCCAACAGAAACGTTCGAAATTCCAGTAGGTAATCTCCGCTTCATTACGAGGAATTTTAGAGTAGAACGTGTCAGTCAGAATCCTCCACATTCAACATTCAATTAAAACAAAATGTAAATCTAAAAGCTGATCTTTGTTTTATTTCAAGTCGGCTTCATACGTTAAATGTACGTCTTAACTACAAACAGTAATAAAAATGTAATGCCCAAGCCATTATTTTTAGGTGGGAAATAAACTAAATGTCCTTTTCCTTTCCCTTTTGTATGACATTATTCTTATTTTTACAATAATAATAGTAATAATAATTATTATTCATGATTGGGATATTTTCCACACCACATATGAGGTAAAGCAAAGGGGGCATTCCTTTTCTTGTGGTTTTCCCATCAGGCCTAATCTGCAAGAATTTATGGATAGATGGATTGGTTGATGAATGCGTTGATAAGTGGTTAGATTGACGATTGAATTGATAGATGGTTGAGCGAGTGAATTAATAGATGGATGAATTGATAAATGCATCTGGAAGAGATCGATTTTTGGATTATCTTTTGAAGTATTTATTTTGTTGTTTGTGACCTGGTAACATTTCTTTGTTAGGAAATTTTTGATTAACTCGTTTGTACTGCTATTGTGCAATCCTTCTCTGGCGGTTTTTCTTCTTCACCTAAATTCTCTTTTTTCTCAGTTTGTGACAGTTTGCAGATATTAGCTTCGATTTCCTCCTCCCCATCCACTTCCTCTGAGTTCCTTAAAATCTCTGAAACGTTTGCCCAGTCCTGCGCATAGGGAATCATGCAAGTGATGAAGCATTTTAGCCCTCTCTTCAAACAGACACAAGATGTGTGGAATGCTCTTTTAAATTTGCTGAAGAAGACTGCTTATTTGTTTATTCTTGCACAAGTTAGTTCACAGTTAGACTGCTTGCCAAATTGTGGCCCCATTGAAGGCTTTTTTTACATTTTCTATAGAAATTTTAATTGACAGTTACACAAGATGTTATTCAGTACGTCATAAGCAGTTTGAAAATCAATTTTAACTCATCTTCGGATAATTTCAATAAAGAAGCGGATTTATTGTTTTCAGAAATGTTAAGAAATTGTTTTTAAACATATATGCTAAAAAATTCTGCTAACAAGGATTGAAATAATAATATTTGTTCAGTTTCTAAAATCCACGGAACATGTTGACAGTGGGGTGATTTTACATTTACTCCTTGCACATAATTAAATTGTCTGAGCTTATAGAGGTAAAATAATATAAATACATACTATTACATCAAACGAGAATTATCTTGGTTTCTCAAGGTGAAATAGTTAAGCATGTACGAGAATTTAACTTCCATTAAGTAAATTATGTGATAATAATTAAGTTGATTCACGTCACCAAGCCCGAAAATTATCAAGTACGCAATTTATGTTTGGGAAGGGGAAAACACAAATAACCCCGCAGAATATATATATACACACAAAATGAGAATGTCTATTAGTTACGCTTCTCTGAAAATTATGCGTTATTAAATTTTTCTACATTTTTAAAAAATGACGGCCATTTATACTCTGTCCATACTCCTGGAAGTTCTTATTAATTATCTCGGTGTGTAAAGAGCAAAGTAATATTATTTTTTAATATTTTGGTATGGTAAAAATGTTGAAATATCTATTATATATTAATGAATGTTAATTATGTTTTTAAACTCTATGAGAATAAACCATTATTATTATTATAACAATTTTCTTGCTACTGAAATTATTGTTCTTTCAAAAAAAATGTGATGGTTTAGAAAATTGAATATTGATTATATTTCACCAAATTTACAATATTCAAGGCTGAAATATGAAACTTCTTGCTCCCAAAACAACCATTTTGTTTTTTGAATAAAGAAAAAAATAGAATAAGTGCGTAAATGTACTTTGTACTTACAAGTTTGACAATACCCTTCTACTCGTATCATTATGTAAAGAAAGTTGAAGATGTTATGCAATCTCGTTATAGGATTAATGTTTTGACGGTGATTTATTTTGATGAAAAAAGAAATTTCGGGTTCCAATCGTGTACAAAAACTACGAATTTTCAAACGTTTCGTGAAATTGCAGTTCCCTTCTTCAGGGCTGACCTGAATCTGAGGTATCAGGTTATGTTGTTCTTATTTATAGTCTCTGCGCTCCCTGTGATTATACAGAGCACCACATTGGGGGGACTGGTCGAACCTTATTGACCAATCAAATCTTTTTTAATTTTGGTATTTTTTTATTGATAAATGGGCAATCAGATTCGACCAGTCGCCACGGTCGAGCGTTATGACCCATAACAGGCATCTAAGATTGTATACATAAGAACAACATAACCTGATACCTCAGTTTCAGGTCAGGCCGGAAGAAGAGAACTGCAATGTTCATGAAAAGTCTCCAAATTCGTAGTTTTTGTACACGATTGGAACCCAAAATATATCTTTTTGTCAAAAACCAGGTGTCTTTTAGAGGAACTAAGCAAATTACAATTTTATAATGTATAATATACTGTATAACTTACATTCGAAAAAAATATTCATTTTTATTCTTGGCAGGGTCCAAGACATTAAAAAAATTTAAACATTTAAAATTCATCATTCTTTTTTTCCTTTTCACAGAGATATCATCAGGTATGTCGTCCAAAGAATGGGACTTTCTGAAAAGTTTTGGCACGCCTAGAGCAAGGAACTTTCTGACTAATTTTGAGACGCCGAAAGAAAGGGACTTTCTAAAAAATTTTGGGACGAATAGTGAACCTGCAAATCATGAAGGTAATCCTAGTACAAGTGAAAATTGATATCAGAAGTCTTAAGTAAGCAACAGTGTATAACTATTGAAAATCTATGGAAATAGAAAATATTCTGCACGCATGGAACTTTGTTTATTCATCACAACTAAAAAATACTAATTGTTGCTATACTTCTTTTGAAAATCAATTTTAACATATTTATGGATAATCTCAGTAAAAAAGCTGCTTTATTTTTAAGAAATTTTTAAAAAAACTTATAAAAAATCTATGATAAAAAGATATTGTTTTAGAGATTAATTTTCTTCGTTCGACAAACTAGCTCGTAGAAAAAAATCCTGTTAACAAGGATTGAAAGAAATATTTCTGTATTTTTGTAAATTAATGCGATCTTTTATCAGTACTATGATTTAAGGTTTACTTTTTACTCATTAGTAAAGTCTCTGAGCTTCTCAAGGCAGAATAATACACATACATGCTTTTACTTTAAACGAAATTTTTCAGAGTTTCTCAAGATGAATTAGTTATATATGTACTTACTTTCGGAATTGAAAAATCGAAATACGTTTTCACAAGTTTCCATAAATTTTCTCTCTTTTCCTCTTTTCTTTCCTGTCCTTCTTTTTGTCCAAAAAATAATTTTTTTCTTTTCTTTTTTAAGAAAATTGCAAAATTGTTTTAGAGGTCATTTATACATTAGGTATGTTTATAGCCGGTTTTCTTTTTGATTCTCACTTTATTCTCGATTGTCAGGAAGAGAAAAATGTAGTTTGGTTGCTGTTGTTGTCCGCTAATATTAATAATAAAAGGACAGAGGCAATAAAAAAGAGAAGGAAGAGGATGTAGTGGTTGCCTTATCATTTTCATTCTCATTTTTTATTTTTTTAACAAAAAAATCTTTTTATTTCTGTTTTAGGAAAATTTTTTGCTTTCTCTAGGTAGCAATAGGATCATTCATGGTGGTGTAGAAATTTGTTCGTTCGATTCTTTTTTTTTACTTTCAGGAATTTTGCATACTAACATTTTTAACATTTCATATTCGTAAATCTTTTTTGTCTTTTCATAGAGATATCATCAGGTATGCCACAGAAAGAAAGGGACTTTCTGACACATTTTGGAATGAACAAAGAAAGAGACTTTCTGAACAATTTTGCGTCGAGCAGTGAATCTGCTGAACAGCAAGGTAACTCTACTACAAATAAAAATTGTTATCAGAAGTGTTAATTTATAAACGGCTTACAAATATTAATAATCTATTGAACTTTAGAATATTCTACACGCATGGAAGCTTATTCCCAATTTGTTGAAAAAATTAGGTTGAAAAAGTGTACCATACCGCAGCTTAATTTTGTATTCAGAACGACTTTTGTAGGCTCTTTTCATTTTGAAAGATACCGTCCTATAAGGTATTTCTGTAAAATAAAAAAGAATCATAACTACCAAAGCAAGCTTCTCCAAAAACTGAGACACTGTAAAAGAAACCCTGTAACTTAACTCAACTACTTCACCCACAAGAAGATGTTGTGTGAACTTTTCCAGGAACCTTCTCGAAAATGTTTCATAAATATTGAATTATCAGCTTTCAAGGAGTTTCCTAGTGCATACTCCATTCAATATACTCATACTTGCCTCACAATTAAAGCGCCGGATACAAAAAGGTGATAAAGATTATTTGGCGAGTGGGGGGGGGGGCTTTGAACGAAACTTAAGACAAGCGGACAGCTAAGAACCGCTTACTCCTGCGAAATAACTGTATACCTTCCTTCGGCATCCGGCGACTCGATTTTGCCACAATAATTTCATGATTTACCAACGGATTTAAAAAAAAAATAAGCATGTAAAATAATTTCATCACCTATTAATTCTTGCAGGGGTTAGTTCACAGTTCGACTGCTTACCAAATTGTGGCATCATTGCTGGCATTGCTCGTGGCAGACTTTCTTCTTCTGATAGACAGGCACCTGAAAGGTATATTTCTCCTGTCAGGGCTCCTCTTCGTGCTAGGCCCAGGTCTCCTCTTCCCAGGTCCAGGTCTCCTCTTGGCAGGCCCAGTTCTCCTCATGCCAGGTCCAGGTATTCCGTTGACAGGTATATCGTTCCACCTGCCAGGATTGCTTATTCAGACGGACTTGAATATGGACTTGAACAACTTGAATCTATTCGGCTTATTTTAAAACTGAATACAAGGCGGCAATTCGAACTTAGAAAATACACTTTTCCTGCTGATAAATCAATTACATTACGCGTAACTCATAAATATGTGCCGATCCCGATGCAGGAACAAATTGTATTATCAACATTCGATGGTGACATCTTTGCAGTATTGCAGAAAAGTGATGTTTTTGCTGGATTATATCGTGGCAGCGGAAAAAGCCGGGTGAAAATAAACATGAGCACTGGAAAAGTCATCGCATTGACCCAATCAGAAGTATTCGAAACTCCAGTAGGTGCACGCCGCTATATTACGAGGAATTTTATAGTAGAGCGCGTAACACGAAATCATCCACACCGTACAGTTAATTAAAACAAAGTGTAAGCCTAAAATATAATATTTTTTTTTTCGAGGAAAGCCGGCTTGATATGTTAAAAGTACCTTTTCACTGCAAGTAATAATAAAAAAGCAATATCACAGCTATTCTTTTATGCGGCAAATAAAATACAGGTCCTTATTATTTTCTTCTAAAAATATTTTCAGTGAAAAATTATAGTAGGTTTATAATTATTTAACTATAATCATTTTCCTATTACAGAGCCCAACCTCAGGTCGATAAGATAAAATACAATTTTCACCTTCAATGCGTTAAGTAATATAACACAAAATTTAGAAAATATTATTACACTAATGTTGACAAACATTTTTTTAGAGCAAAAAACAGAATAGTTAACTCTTTTATTTAAAGAAATTAATTTTTAACCAACCAAAATAAATAGAAATTGAAGTAGATATATTTGATGTTAAAAAAATTGATATTTAAACAAAAGGCCAAATTTACAAGAAAATAGTGAAGTTTGCAATGAAAAGGATTAATTGTCAACTTTAAACGAAGTGACAAAACATTAAGCAAAATACGATATAATTTCAACTAAAACTGAAATAGTAACAGTTTTAGCGAAAACGTTTATTTTAAAGCAGATTATATTATTTGTATACTCCCTCAATATTACGTTAATAATATACTTTTTTTAAAACGGTGAATCTTTCTATCATTTAGTATATTTTGTTTTGAGACTTTCTGAAACCGAGAAACAGGCTTTCGCGACTGTGTATGTCTGTGTATGTCCCAAAAAACCACCATCCGCATAAGTGTCTCCGGTTTCAAGCCCCAGCTTTTTGTACCTGTTATCCTGGTGCTCGTTTTAGAACAGCTTCTGATACAGAATAACTCATAGATATTTAGCTCGGTCTTTGATTTTCAATTGTTGTCCTCCACGCTTCAAAAAAGTTGTGGTTTCCCACTTATACCTTTTCATAAGTACAGCCATGGCTGTGGTGGCAGGGAGTGATCACATTGAATTTTACAATCAATGAGTTTCAGTTCGCAGGCCACCATACCAACCGAGGGATGTTTCTTAGTCGATATGCGGGCCGTAGGTCATTCTTGCCCCGATTAAAAAAACTGGAAATCGTTCCAGGAGGGTTCTAAACCTAGGGATCTAGAAGGCCCATATTAGCTACGTTCTTTTACCTTTCTACCATACTACAATCATGCATGCTAGGAGAGCCCGTTTGAACAAAAAGATAAATTTTACACTCAAATATTTACATTTCTAAATAACCAGCACAATTTTTAACTTAATAGTGGACACTTCTACAAAATAGTAAATGTTTCAACCGAAAAGTTATTTTTCAAGCACATAGTTGAATTGTCAATAAATATAATAAGCCTTTATTCAAAAAGAAAATAATATTTTACTATATTTCATTACTCGGACTTTGAACCAAACAGTCAATTTTACAACCAAAAAGATGAATTCTTAACGAAACATGTAATATTTGAGATTTTATACGGCACACTTGGAGGTGAAGGTTTCACCTCTAGATACTTTTTTAGAGTTACCAATCTTTGTACAGAGTTAAGAGGAATATTGTTGACAGGCCAGATATAGTGATCCCAGAATAACAGCCTTTTGCATCTGATTTTCAATCGTCTGCGCCTGATGCTGGCAAGCCGATTATGAGAACCACAAGATGGAATTTCTAGCTTTGGTACAGCCTGCTCAGCTCGAAAAGAAAAGTCTGATATTTTTCCCACTTTTCTTCCTCCTTTGCCGTTACATTACCATCGGCTGGTGCGAAGAATTCAATCCCGTAAATCATCTTGGTCTTTAGATCTGGGAGGACAATATCAGGCTTTGCAGCACTGATACATTGGGTGGTGGAAAACGAGAAATTCCAGTAGATCTTAAAGTGATGACTCTCTACAACGGACTACAGTTCCCACTAAGTGTCTGAAAAGACAGCCTTAAAGCCTTAAAACTTAATTGTTTTGATTAGATCAACGCGATGGAAATGCCGAAGATGGTAATATAACACTTTTAGAGCCACATTAAGTCTCTCTATGTACCCGAAGCGTGCATAGTTTGAGAATCCACTAAGAATGTGTCCAATTGTGTCTGTCTCTTGCTTGCATGCTCGGCAGTTGGTATCGCCTACAGGTACATTCATTATGCGCTCACGGTAAACTGAGGTGTTTTGACGCCGTCTTGACAGGCAAAAAGAAATCTCTCCGTCTCCGATCTTAATCCAGCAGATTTGAGAAACATGTTGGGTAGAATGGTATTTCCACCTATGAGTTGAAAATCCTGATCCTCACGCCTTAATGTGCTTCCTAGTCTTCCTTGGTGTTGATGGACGCAGGCATACTTGTTCAGTCCAAAGCTCATGCCAATGATTTTAGAGTAACTATGCACTGTCGCCACAAGGATTGCAAGGTTCTCTTTTGATGAAGCAAATAGTTTAAGGTCGTCCATGTATAAAAGGTTGTTGACCTTAAATTCTCTTCTGTTCGACAGGCCATATAAGTATCCGGATCTTTTGCCGCGGAGCACAATAGATAGAGGGAAGAGGGACATGCAGAAAAGTATCATACTTTGAGAGTCTCCTTGGAAGACTCCTTCTTATATGTGACATAACTGGTAGTCGCTTGTCTTTTGTCATATTTTATGACAAATCTTGCACGCCACAAGACCATGAAATCTTTCATACATCTTACTATTTTGGATGTACCTCCAGGCACTCAAGGAGTCTGATAAGTAGCTCATGGTTCGTATTATCGAATGCCCTTCAGTAGTCAATCCAAGCGATGGACAGATTGTGTCGATACCTAATTCAATCCTGCGTAATACACATGTCTATTAACATGTTCTCTCTGCAACCAGCTAATCCTCTCTTGGATCCGCGTTGCAAGGAGCCAAGGACGACCGCCTTCTGCATTTTCCCCGCAAGTGGTTTAGCATATTCCCTAGGAGCGTTTCGAGGTGCGATATTAACGTTAATGCCGTAAGAGTGACAGAGATGTATCACATCGATACTCGCTTGTTCTGCTTTCCCGCCTTTTCGTCTGTTCCCTTATGCATTCTCGTTTGAGATGCCAGAACTATTGAGAAGAGCATAGCTAAAAAAGAGGTCTACCCCGGATTTCATGAACGGGTGGAAATTCAGGCAAAAGATTGGAAATGGACATAATGAGACGTGTGGAATACGATTCAAAAATGGACATCGTAGAAGGATTCAAAGACATCGGTCACTTAGATAGGACGGAAAAACTCGCAAATAAATTATTTGCATTGACTCTTAATGGCTTAGATAAATGGTGATAAATGAGTTCTTGCTTCCCATTATTTTGTACATGATCTGAAAAACATTGTGATTGCGTGTTGAAGATATGGAATCTTGATAGTCGATGGCAAAGAAGTTACTCTCACAGATGTCGTTACGACTTGCAACGCAGATCAAAACAACAAGCTGTCTAATACTCTGAGTCACATACATTTGAAAAACCTAGCACCTAATAATTTTTAGAGGCAGAATGCCAGATTGTCTTTCCAACTTGTAAGTCACAAAATATGATGTCCTGTGGAAGCGGCCAAGGCGGCAAAGAATCTAACCACAAAAACAGCGGGCAAAATGATTTGGTTTCTTGGAAAAAATGAACACAGTATCCGATGTTTGCAACAGCAGCAACATTTTCGACTCTAATCCATATAAGCGACCTTTGTCTGAAACAAATCCTGAGCGTTTTCAAGTCTGGAAAGACTTTTTAATTTGGAGACTTAAAATCCATGTAAAGGATAAAAAACTGGAAAGCTGATAAGAATACTAAGGGCATGGTAGTGACTGTTTGAAGGCTGTTGATTCTTTATCGCGACATGGTTTCAAAGTACATCTCCTTCCAACTATTCACTAGATTTTGCAACAAAGATTTAGTGAAAACTCTTTTTTCAAGAATCCGATCACGCGAAGGATATAATTCAAACCCTTCTGCTCGAATGGTCCCTCTGAGGATACGTCACATGGTTGCAGTTAGCAGCGATCACAAGTGATGAGATGGTTCAGCAACTGCAGAATTTAAACAATGACATTCATGGGAATCGGTGAACTCGATAAGGATGATATTCCTGAGGAAAACTAACTTGCAGAAGAGCTGAATGGCGATGGAGTTTACGATGACGAAGAAGATGAACCATTGAAGAACGCAGAAGAAAATAAATCATTGGAATGGGAAGTACAAAAAACATCGATTGTCAAGGAGTTCAAATGCGACAGATACCTCGAGGAAATGCATTGCCGAGAGTATGAAACGAAAGAAAGTTAGGAATTTCTTATACTCTGGAGACCGACTGTAAAATTCCGAAATATTGTGACGGCCAATTTGCAAACATTTGAAGACAACATCCCTCTAAGAAGAAATGAAAAAGGATCAAAAGAAGTACTAATGAAGCAAGCCGACACAGATATGCCGAAGGTGTCTCCTGAATGGTAGGCAGAAAATGATCCTTGCTACTAACACAGATTATTTACAACCATGACATTGTTTACATCTAAAATCCAGAGAAAGTGCTCTTTAGACACACTGGCAGATAAGCAGGCAGAGCTGATGAAGAGTTGAGCAAATGTTGCAGAAAAAAAGAAAGACTGCTGAACAGAAAGATCCCAAAAAGCGTGGAAGAGAACTGTGTATAAATTATATATTGATATACTGTACATGGGGAATCACATTAACAAAAATGCGCTTCAAGTCTACCTCATGGGCGGTGAAGAAAGGAGTTGAAAGTAATTTTATGTTCATTAAAAATATTCTTCTGTTAAACAACCTAATCTGTCAATTCTTTAAAAGTTATCGTCTTGATCAGAAGGTGATTCATTCTCTATGATTATTATTATTTTAATTTTTTTAAATTTGTAAAAATAAATTAATCGATTAATGCAACAAAAAAGATAATTTAAACAAAATGCATTAATGCGGGGAAAGAAACGCCGGTAAAAAAAACAAAAAAACTACCCTCTATTGAAAATAACTTAAATATATATTAAATATATTAATCCTGCAGAGAACGCCAGTGGTAAGAAACTTTGCAAAAACTGCAAAGAATTCAATTTCTTCTTGTATTAAACATTTTGTTAGAAAATCAAAATACTCGGATGAAGGTTGAACTATCTTACTGAAAAATAATTTTTTCGCTTATTTATTTATCATTTGTTATTTAGTTATAAAAACTGAAAATACCGATCGTTGCTACATTTTGAGCTGCAGTAAAAATAACACAGGCTGACAAGATTTTTGAAGCTAAAGCTAGACTATTATTTTCTAGAGTATTTTGACGCGCTGAACCAAATCTGACTTTAGATTGCTCAACGCCTGGTCTTTGTCGAGGTACCCTAACCTAAAAGTGCAGAAAATGCTGTTTTTCTCTATGTTGGAGACTAGATTACACGGCGGGCTGATTTTTTTCATAACATCTAGTCAAAGCATTTAAGGATTTTAGGATACTAATTTTGGTTCTGTGGTCAGAATTTCAAAATTCAAGATGGCGGACCCAAGGTGGTGGTTAAAGCTACCCCACTCCATAGCGAGTTACTAAAAATTCATAAAAGTTTGGTTTCTTGGTTTTAGGAAAAAAAATTTTATGTCTGTATAGGATATATTATCACCTGTTACAACAGTTAACTACCATTGTAATAATATTTGTTCAGGTTTTAAGATCCAAGCGAGATGTTATCAGTACTGCGATTTTATATTCGCTCTTTACACACAAGAAATTAACTTCTCATCCATAAATTATGTGATACGAATTAAAAATTTTCCACGTCACCTAGCTCTAAAAATAACCTAATACGCAATTTATGTTTGGAGAGGGGCAAAACGCAAATACCCCCGCACGTTATATATACAAGCAACATCAGGATGTTTATTAGTTACGCTGCTTGCAAAATTTTGCGTTAATCAATTTTTTCTACATTTGGAAAAAATGACGAACATTTATACTCTAGCTATAATCCTGAAAGTTTTTCTTAATTATATTGGTATGCAAAGAACAAACTAATGTTATTTGTAATCTGGTGGAAGAGTAAGAACACTAGAATATCTATTATAAATCAATGAATGTTAATTCCGATGTTAACTCAATTATAGTGAACCATTATTATTATTAATATCGTTTTCTTTCTACAAAAGTTTAAAGAAACTTTTCTTTTAAAAACATATAACCTTTGCCGTTTTCTAAACTTTACAGAAAAAATATCTCTGATAGAGAAAACCCTAAACAATCAGGATATCTTTAGGGTAGTTAAATTAGGTGTAACGATCTGTTTTACCCCCCGTTAATTATTGTCTCACCTGACGCTTCAGTCAACCAGGGTTGGGGATTTTAAAGACAATAAAAAAGCAGATCTTTGTTTTAGTAATATAAAATAAC
>JAAAKG020053837.1:0-42631 GCA_010014905.2 Druon quercuslanigerum
TTTTCTTAATTGTCTTTTTAGCAGAAAATTAATCCTTTTGGTGGAAAATGCAACTATTTGTTTGAAAATTCATGTATCTTTTTGATAATCCAAATTTTTGCGTGTAAATTTAGGAATTTGAAACGGGTCAATTTTAATTTTTAATATAGTACTCACATTATTTTACCTAAATATGCAATAAATTTTAAATATAAGTAAAATCAAATTAAAATTCAACTTTTTTGTTAAAAATTCATATATTAAATTTAAAAATCTTTTTTCTTGCTAGACTGTTTGATTAAAAGTTAAATTAAATTTGTTTAAAACATAAATCTGTTTTTTGTGTAAAAATAATTTTTGTAACTGAAAATTTAAATATTCCACTTTTGGTTGAAAAATGATCTTTTTTATTTCAAAATTGAGTTATTCTTGTAAAAAAATAATATTTTTCAGTTAAAAATTCAACTGTTTGATTGAAAATTAATGTTTAAAAAAAATTTTTAATCGTCTTTTTAGTAGAAAATCCATCTACTTGTTTGAAAATTCATGAATCTTTTTGAAAATCCAAATTTCTACGTGTAAATTTAGAAATTGGAAGGGGTTCAAATTTGAATTTTAATATAGTACTCTAATTATTTTGCCTAAATATGCTAGACTATATATGGCTTCTTGCTAGACTATTTGGTTAAAAGTTAAATCAAATGTTTTTAAAAAATAAATCTCTTTTTTTGGTGTAAAAATAATTTTTTAACTGAAAATTTAACTATTACATTTAACAATTCAACGTTTTTGTTTAAAATTCATATATTTAATTTAAAAATCTTTTTTCTTACTAAACTATTTGGTTAAAAGTTAAATCAAATTTTTTAAAAAAATAAATCTCTTTTTTTGGTGTAAAAATAATTTTTTTAACTAAAAATTTAACTATTGCATTTTTGGTTGAAAAGTGATATTTTTTAATTCAAAATTCAGCTATTTGTTTAAAAAAATTATCTTTTTCAGTTGAAAATTTCACTGTTTGATTGAGAATTAATAAATTTTGTAAATCGTCTTTTTAGTAGTAAATTAATCCTTTTGGTTGAAAATACAACTATTTGTTTGAAAATTCATAATAATAATGCACTAATTTTTAAGTATAAGTAAAATTATATTAAAATTCAACTTTTTTGTTAAAAATTCATATATTAAATTTAAAAACCGTCTTTCTTGCTAGACTATTTGATTAAAAGTTAAATTAAATTTGTTTAAAACAAAAACCTGTTTTTTGTGTAAAAATAATTTTTTAAACTAAAAATGTAACTATTCCATTTCCGGTTGAAAAATGATCTTTTTTATTTCAAAATTGAGTTATTCTTGTAAAAAAATAATATTCTTCAGTTAAAAATTCAACTGTTTGATTGAAAATTAATGTTTAAAAAAATTTTAAATCGTCTTTTTAGTAGATAATTCATCCTTTTGGCTGAAAATTCATCTACTTGTTTGAAAATTCATGAATCTTTTTGAAAATCCAAATTTCTACGTGTAAATTTAGAAATTGGAAGGGGTTCAAATTTAAATTTTAATATAGTACTCTAATTATTTTGCCTAAATATGCAATAAATTTTAAACATAAGTAAAATTAAATTAAAATTCAACTTTTTTGTTAAAAATTCATATATTTAATTTAAAAATCATCTTTCTTGCTAGACTATTTAGTTAAAAGTTAAATTAAATTTGTTAAAAACATAAATCTCTTTTTTTGGTGTAAAAATAATTTTTTAACTGAAAATTTAACTATTACATTTAACAATTCAACGTTTTTGTTTATAATTCATATATTTAATTTAAAAATCGTCTTTCTTGCTAGACTATTTGGTTAAAAGTTAAATCAAATTTTTTAAAAAAATAAATCTCTTTTTTTTTTGTTGTAAAAATAATTTTTTTAACTGAAAATTTAACTATTCCATTTTTGGTTCAAAAGTGATCTTTTTTCATTCAAAATTCAGCTATTTGTTTTAAAAAATTATCTCTTTCAGTTGAAAATTTCACTGTTTGATTGAGAATTAATAAATTTTTTAAATCGTCTTTTTAGTAGTAAATTAATCCTTTTGGTTGAAAATATAACTATTTGTTTGAAAATTCATAATAATAATGCACTAATTTTTAAGTATAAGTAGAATTAAATTAAAATTGAACTTTTTTTGTTAAAAATTCATATATTTAATTTAAAAATCGTCTTTATTGTTAGACTATTTGATTGAAAGTTAAATTAAATTTGTTTGAAACATAAATCTGTTTTTTTGTGTGTAAAAATAATTTTTTTAACTAAAAATTTAACTATTGCATTTTTGGTTGAAAAGTGATCTTTTTTAATTCAAAATTCAGCTATTTGTTTCAAAAAATAATATTTTCAGTTGAAATTTTAACTGTTTGATTGAGAATTAATTTTTTTTTATTCGTCTTTTTAGTAGTAAATTAATCCTTTTGTTTAAAAATTCACGTATCTTTTTGAAAATCTAATTTTCTACGTGTTAATTTAGGAATTTAAAGCAGTTCAAATTTAATTTTTAATATAGTACTCACATTATTTTACCTAAATATTGAAAAATTATTTTTGGTTGAAAATTTTGACCTTCTGTTATAAATCAATTTTCTGGGCTGAAAATAATTCTTTTAATGAAAAATTTAATGATTCTAGTTAAAGACTCATCAAATTATTTCAAAATTCATTTTTTTTTGGTTGCAAATTAAACTATTTAAGTTGACTAATCATTATTTTTGTTGCAAATTCGTAGCTCTGGTTGCAAATGTAATTTTTAAATGAAAAATTAACTATTCAATTGTTATTTGACAATTTATCTTTTTAATTTAAAATTCATGTATTTTCAATAAAAATTCGCCTTCGTTGATAAAAACGAGTCTTCTATTCCATTTTTGCTTGAAAATTGATATTTTTTGTTTGAATTTTAACTACTTGGTTGAAAATTTATTTTATTTGTATTTGATGATGCAAATATTTTGTTGAAAATTCATCGCTCTGGTTAAAAATAAACCTACTTTGTTCAAAATTGAATTTTTTTCAAAAAATATTCTATTTCAGTTGAAAATTTAACTATTTGTTTGAAAATTCATGATAATAATGCACTAATTTTTAAGTATAAGTAAAACTAAATTAAAATTTAACTTTTGTTTTTAAAAATTTATATATTTAATTTAAAAATCGTCTTTCTAGACTATTTAGTTGAAAACTTCTTTGTTAAAAATTAATTTCAAACTGAAAATGTGACTATTGAATATTTGGATGAAAATTAATCTTTTATAGATAAAAATGTATCAATTTGGTTGGAATTTTATGGTTTTTTTTTTTTATGTAAAATGATTTTTTTTGTATTCTGATATTTTTTAGATGAAAATTCAACTATTTGGTTAAGAAATAATGTATTTTATTTTTAAAAATCGTCTTCTTTAAAAGAAAATTAATCTTTTTGATAAGAACGCAATATTTTATACTGGAAAATGAAAATTTGTTTAAATTAATCATACGAAAAAAGTATCGAAAAAGCAAAAAAAGCAATTTTTTTATTTATTTACCTGTCGTCTGATGAATCGCGAACCAGAAATGCTCCATCAGATTCCGAAATTAATTTCGAGTCAGCTTCCTCGCCAGAAATTGGTCCCCAGTACCATCCATATTTACTCAGTTTTAACAACTCTTCTGTGAGGGTCGCTTTCGTTCCATTTTTTCCCTCCGGATCATCTTTATTTAAATCACCATAAATTGGCGATTCTATCGATTCGGCACCTGCAGCCAGGACATCATACTGGTACTCCTCGTTATTATTTTCTGTCGCTTGCTTTCGTAAACCGCTTTCACTCTCTTCATTCAATTCCAAATCCGCACAACTTTTCCCCTCGCCCTTTGATTCGAGATTTAAGTTTTCGGCACCATTCTCGCCGACAAATTGCGAATTTCCAGATGCTGCTGCATTTGAAGATTGTGAAGCGATTAATTCGTTGAATCTGGGAACTCGCTCGTCATTTTCCCCGTTAAACATCAGGGCTGCGATGTAGGAACTGACAGGATTAGACGAGCTTCTCACCACTTCCGGAGTCTCGAGTTGTCCTGTCGGATCCAGCTCGGCGGAAACGGATTTTAAACTATCATCTCTCCTCGATATTTCTTTATTTGGATCCGACGTTTTCACCTGGAATCAAGACTGACCGTTTTAATCGAAGAAAAAATATTACCGGTCATTTCCCGGATTCGAATTCTATTCTAAACATTTTTTTCCATTTAAAGAAATCAAAAATAAAGAACAAATTAAAGCATTTTTTAATTCAAACATTTTTTTATTAAGTGATCAATAATTTATATGCATAAACTGAAAGGCATAAAAGGCATAAACACTTTTCAACTGAATAATTTCAAGTTTACAGGGTGCCATAGTATCGAGCCATTTAAATATTTCGCTTTATTTTTTATGTATTCAATTAATGTGCTTTATTAAATTCAAGTTAAACCGATTCGAAATCCCAATTTTTCGAGTAAAAAATTGCATATTTAAGAATATAAATTAATTTTTAACCAAGCAGATTAATGTTCAAAACAAAAACTTAATTAACAAAAGATCAGTTTTCAAAATACATAAATTTTTAAGAGACGATTAATTTTTAAACTAAAACTATTAAATATTTAACTAAAATAGTTACATTCTCAGGAAAAAAAATTGCAAAAAAAATACTAATTAGGGAAAAATTAGTTACACTTTAAATTTTTTCTTATTATTCTTATAATTCGTTAATTATTTAGAGAAGATGAATGTAGGTACTAGATATAATTAAATTTAAACCTCTTTAAAATCCTATTTTTTCAAGGAGAAATATTGAAATTTAAACAATATATGTGAATTATTCACCAAAAAGTTTCATTTTCAAAACAAAAAATTAATTTTCTACCAAAAAATAAGATTTTTTAACGAAATACATAAAATCTTAACCAAAGAGTTGAATCTTCAACCAAAAGAGATCAGTTTTTTAAACAAAATTGGGATAGTTAAATTTACAGTTGAAAAAATTAATTGCCCAAACAAAAAACGATAAAAGATTAATTTTTTCTATCAAAAAAGACCAATTTTCAATTCAATTGTTTAATTTTTAACTAAAAAAGTTCAACTTTCAACAAGAATGATGTATTTTTAAATAGAATCATTGAAAATTCAACCAAAAAAATCAATTTTTGAGTTTTTGAATAAAAAATATAGTACATTTTCAACCTAATATTGAATAATTAAATTTTTAGTTAAAAAAATTAATTTTCGTCTAAAAAGATAAAATATTCTAATGAAATGGTCCCATTTTTAGGTAAAAAATACTTTAAAAACAAAAAAGAAAATAATTTTAAAAAGATAAATTTTTAAGCAAAATGATTACTGTTCAAATAAAATGATAAATCGCTAACTGAAATAGTTTCGTTTTAAACCAAAAAGATGAATTTGCAAAAAAAATATGAATATTTGACTCGAATAATTGACGACTAATAGTTAAATATTTAGTTAAACAAATTAATGGCCAGCCAAAGAGATAAATTTTCAACTAAAATTATGGAATAGTCAACTGGAATAGTTAAATTTTCAGTGAAAAAATTAATTTTCAGCCAAAGAAAAAAACAAATTTTCAACAAAACACCTCATTTTTCAACTAAAGAGATGAATTCAAATCCTTTAAAGTATCTTACAACATTTAAAGTACTTTAAAGTACTTTTTGAAGTTTTTTAATATTGCTTTGAGTTTTTAAAAATACCCTAAAACTTTTAAAAATACTTGGAAATTTTGTGGAATCCTTTAAAATCCCTTAAAAATTTTTCAAGCTCTTGTAAATTATTTGGAATATGGAAAATTTGTTTAAATCTTTAAAAATTCTTTGGGATCCCTTGAAATGATTAAAATCTATTAAAAATCCTTTGAAATCATTTAAACTGCGTTAAAATATTTCAAATCCTTTAAAGTACTTTAAATTACGTTTCAAAGTTTTTTAATATTGCTTCGAACTTTTAAAAATGCCCTAAAATCTTTTAAAATACTTTGAAATCTCTTAGAATCCTTTGAAATCACTTAATACTTTTTAAAGCTCTTGCCTTTTTCCTTGGAATTTAACAAATATTTTTAAATCCTTAAAAATTTGTCGGAATCCTTTAAAATTAATAAAATCTATTAAAAATCCTTTTCAATCATTTAAAATGCGTTAAAATGTTTCAAATCTTCAAAGTATCCTAAAACTTTTAAAGTACTTTAAAGTAGGTACTTTTTAAAGTTTTTTAATTTTGCTTTGATGTTTTAAAAATGCCCTAAAATATTTTTAAATACTTTAAAATATCTTGGAATCCTTTAAAATCCCTTAAAAATTGTTCAAACTCTTCTAAATTATTTGGAATATGGAAAATTGGTTTAAATCTTTAAAAATTCTTTGGGATCCATTGAAATTATTAAAAATCCTTTGAAATCATTTAAAATGCGTTAAAATATTTCCAATCCTTTAAAGTATTTTAAAACCTTTAAAGTACTTTAAATTACGTTACAAAGTTTTTTAATATTGCTTGGAATTTTTAAAAAGGCCCTAAAACTTTTAAAAATACTTGGAAATATTGTGGAATCTTTTAAAATCCCTTAAAAAATTTTCAAACTCTTTTAAATTATTTGGAATATGGAAAATTTGTTTAAATCTTTAAAAATTCTTTGGGATCCATTGAAATTATTAAAATCTATTAAAAATCCTTTGAAAACATTTAAAATGCGTTAAAATATTTCCAATCCTTTAAAGTATTTTAAAACCTTTAAAGTACTTTAAATTACGTTACAAAGTTTTTTAATATTGCTTGGAATTTTTAAAAAGGCCCTAAAACTTTTAAAAATACTTTGAAATCTTGTGGAATCCTTTAAAATCCCTTTAAAATTTTTAAAGCTCTTGAAAATTCCTTGGAATTTGACAAATATTTCTAAATCTTTAAAAATTCTTCGGAATCCCTTAAAATGATTAGGTTATATTAAAAATCCTTTGTAATCTTTTAAAAATCGTTAAAGTATCTCAAATCGGCTAAAGTACCTTTAAAATTTTTAAAGTTTTTTAATATTGCTTCGAATTTTTAAAAATGCCCTAAAATATTTTAAAATTCTTTGAAATCTCTTGAAATCCTTTAAAATCATTAAAAACTTTTTAAAGTTCTTGCCTTTTTCCTTGAAGTTTGACAAATATTTTTAAATCTTTAAAAATTTATCGGAATCCCTTAAAATTAATAAAATCTAATAAAAATCCTTTGAAATCATTTAAAATGCGTCAAAATATTTCAAATCCTTTAAAGTATTTTAAAACCTTTACAGTACTTTAAATTACGTTTTAAAGTTTTTTAATATTGCTTTGATGTTTTCAAATGCCCTAAAATCTTTTAAAATACTTTGAAATCTCTTGGAATCCTTTAAAATCACTTAAAACTTTTTAAAGCTCTTGCCTTTTTCCTTGGAGTTTGACAAATATTTTTAAATCTTTAAAAATTTATCAGAATCCTTTAAAATTAATAAAATCTATTAAAAATCCGTTGAAATTATTTAAAATGCGTTAAAATCTTTCAAATTCCTCAAAGTATCCTAAAACCTTTAAAGTACTTTAAAGAAGAAAGATTTAGATTCAATTCCAAAAATATAAATCCACGTAAAAATTTCAATAATTTTAATTAAAAAATCAATGAGCTTTAAAAATTGTTTAAATTATTTTATTAAAATATTTTAGGCTGCAAGCATTAAAAATGTAAAAATTAAATTTTTTTTAACTTAAAAGTTCTTAAATTAGAAGTGAAATTATTTGTATTTTAAATACTTTAAGACTCCTTGAAAAGCTTTAAAATTTTATTTTAAATTTTGATAACACTTATTATTTGTAGAAAAAAATAGAGTGATTAAAAGAGATATTTAGAAACTTTTAAAAGATTGAAAATTAATTTAGAGAAGAATTTTTAAATAAAATCATGAACCTTCAACTGGAATAGTTACATTTTAAAACAACGAGATCAATTTTCATCTTAAAAATGATGCATCTCCAACCAAAAAACGATTTTTTTAACAAAGCAGTTCAACTTTGAACAAATATTTAAATTTTTCACGGGAGAAATTAATTTTCAAAAACAAAAAAAAAAACAGGTTTTAACAAAAATTATGAATTTTCAACAAAAATTATGAATTTTCAAATAAAATTATGAATATTTAAATGAATATGTTGAATTTTCGAGAAAAAATGTAATAATTTGAACTAAAAAAGATAAATTCTCAACCAAAACTTTATTAATTAAATTTTAAATTAAAAAAAAAAAAGAGTTTTTAACTATACAGATGATTTTTGAACTACAACTATGAAATTTTCAATTAGGATAGGTTAAATTTTCAATTATAAAAATTACTTTCAACAACAAAAAACATCTTTAAATAATAAAATTGTAAATATTTTACTAGAGTAGTTGAATTTTAAACTATTATAGACAGATGAATTTTTAACTGAAACTCTGAATCCTTAACTAGAATAATTGAATTATTACCATAAAGATTAAATTTCAACCAAGAAGATTAATTTCTAGCAAAAAAGACGAATGTTCAACTAAAAAAGATAATTTTTCAAACAAAAATGGAATAATTTAATTTTTAGTGAAAAAATGAGTGTTCAACCGGAAAGATGAATTTTTAACTAAAATTATGGAATAGTCAACTGGAAAAACGAGTTACATTTTCATTTTTAAATACAAAATAATTTTCAACAGAAAAAAACAACAAATTCTCAACAAAACAGTTACATTTTCGGCAAAAAAGAGTCATTTTCATCCACAGAAAAAACTAGTTTTCAATCAAATAGCTTTTTTCAGCCAAACAAATGAATTATTCATTAAAATTATGAATATTCAACATAAAAATTAATTTTCAGGAAGAGTTTAACTTTCAACCAAGTAATTTTTTTTCTAACCTAAAAGATTAATTTGCAACGAAACTACTAAATATTTAACTAAAATACTACAATTTTTAACAGCAAAAAAAAGAATTTTTTAAAAAGAAGATGAGCTTTATAAGAAAAAGATAATTATCTACAAAAAATTTACTTTTTAACCAAATATGTGAATTTTCAACAAAAAAGTTGAATTTTTAATTTAAAAACACTAATTTTCATCCAAACTATTAAATATGGAACTAGAAAAATATCAATTTTTAATCAAATTTATGAGTTTTCAACTAAAATGCTGAATTTCTGAGTACCAAAAAGATGAATTTTCCACCATAAAGATTGTTTTTTTTACAAAAAAAGCGAATTTTTCACAAAATACATAAATTTTCAAACAATAAGTTTAATTTCTAAATAAAAAATATTAATTTTTCAACAAATAATTAAATTTTCATCGAAAAAATATCAAATTTGAACCAAAAAAAGAATAGTTAAATGTTCTACTGGAATAGTTAAATTTTTATTCTAAAAGTGATGAATTTTCAAATAAAATTGTAAATATTTAATTGGAATAGTTGAATTTTAAACCAGATACATGAATTTTTTTACTGAAATGATGAATCTTCAACTAGAATAATTTAATTTCTTGACCAAAAAGATTAATTATCAACCAAGAAGATTAATTCCTACAAAAAAAGACGAATCTTTAAATAAAAAGGAGAATTTTTCAACCAAAAAGTAAATTTTCTGTCAAAAAATGAATGTTCACCCAAAAAGATGAATTTTTATCTAATATCATGGAGCATTAAACTGGAATAGAAGTTACATTTTTAATTAAAAGAAAAAAATAATTCTTAACAAAAACAAAAACGTAGAAAAAAAAACAAATTTTGAATCAAAGAAATCATTTTTCAACCAAAGAAATTAATTTTGAATTAAAACCATCAATTTTAAAACTAAATTAAATTAAAAAAAAAGTTGAACCTTCAACCAAATAATTTTATTTCCGACCTGAAAGATGAATTTTCAGCTAAAATTATAAATATTTAACTGTAATAATTGTAATTTTAACCAAACAGAAGAATGTTTAAAGAAGAAGATTAACTTTCAAAGAAAAACATTATTTTCTAAACTGTTTCTGTATTTTTGAAATATAAATTCGATTATTAAACTTAAGCGACAAGAATCAAACAGAGCAAAAAAAAAAATGCAATTTTTTTCTTATAATGGAGAAAATAAACATTCAATAAAAAATTATGATTTAATTAGAACAAACTGAGATAATCTGATCTTGAATTTTCTTTCAGTTTCATCATGTGCATAAATTTAAAATTTTCCTTACTCCTGAACATTAAAAATCAAATTTGGATATGAAAAATATGTCCAAAAAACAAGGTAGTAAATGGAATCTTATTGAAAATTGGAGTCCAATTTTTTATTCTTTTTAAATGTTAAAAAAATTATTACGGTGTACAAATTATTACACACGCGACGAGTCATACTTTGTTAGTGAGAAAACAAAAAACAAAACGTTCTAAAATGATTTTTTGTAAAATCTATTAAAAAAGTGTTGTATAATGAACTAAAAAACTTGTAAAATTGCTATTAATAATTAAAAATATTCGCCAACCTTTTGTTTTGATCTGCTGGGCATGAGTTTCCTGATTTGCAGTCTTTTTTTGATATTCTTGAAAAATCCAGGACTCCTTCCAGAAGGAATTTCATCTCTGCCATCCCCAGATCTGATTTTCTCAATAGATTCTAAATTTTCCTCATTTTTCAAAGAAACATCTTTCCGGCTTTTCAAAGGAAAACTGAAATACTTTCCATTCAATTTCGAAAATTTAGAACTCTGCTTTCCCTCACTCGTCTCACACGATCCATCTGCGACTTCGCTTTCCGCGGAATTCGAATTCAACATTGCTTCTACTTTACAATTTGCGAGAAACTATCAAAAATGAGACGACACTGTCAACTTTTTCCGTGTCTTTCAACGATCTCAACCCACGGTTCTTTGTTGTATTATTATTACAGAGGTTACGTCAAAATGAGACGCCATATAATTTTCCACCTACATGTTTTCACTTAACATTTAATTCCTTTGCAGTCATTTTAGCATAATTACTTCTGGAAATTGAGCATTATTTAACCCGTTGGGTAGAATTAATAAAATCGTTTTTTATTTTAAAAAACTGAAGTAACCTCACAACAAAAATCGACACTTTTGATCAGCCCCCTGGCTTTTGATCATCTGTCATCGGACATAAACATGGTGAAGGTAAGAAGGAACACTTCTTGAAAATTTTGTACTCTCGAGGTGTTTACCACTCGCCAGAGTGCGCGATCTGTTTGGGTCTGTGTTCTGCGAAAATTCAAATTTTAGATATGAGAAATAACTTTTTCTGTACAAATTAATTATAAAAGCTTCTAGTTTATTTAGAAAATAAAGTGAAAGAGTAAGTGATCCACTTTAAAGAGAAAACAATTAGTATTTTAATTACTGTTCACTTTTTCTAGCGCAATTCTGAATTTTATAAACGTAAAATTATTGTCTGCTGAGAAAAATGTAAAGTAAGTTTTTTTATAACATTCAATCTTTTTTCACTAAATAGTAGAACTTTGGAATAATCATTGTTAGAATTTTAACTAAAAAAATTCACAACCAAAAATGGAATTGTGAAATTTTCAGATAAAAAAATTTAATTTTCAACAATATATAAAATTTTCAACAAAAGAAGTGAGTTTTTAACTAAAAAAATTTGAAATTAAAAATGGAAAAATTAAATTTTTGGTTAAAAAAATTAATTTTCAAAAAAAATCATTAGAGTAATCACTGAAGTAATAAATCCTTAACAAAAAAACTACTTTTTAACAAAGTAGTATAAATTTGGACCAAAAAAGAAGAATTTTCAACGAAAACTTGAACATTTGATATTCCAATTTAAAAATATTTTATTATTAATTGAAAAAAATTTCGAGTCAAGCAAAGACAAATTTTAAATGAAATACTGGATTTTTAAGTTCAAAAGTTAATTTTCAAAAACATAATTTCAAAAAAGTAGATCAATTTCATTTAAAAGAAATGAATTTACAACTAAAAAAATTTGTAACCAAATATGAAATAGTTTGAAGCAAGAAGAAGAAGAAGAAGACTTGAACGAGATGCTTAAATTTTTGAACAAAAATAATGAATTTTCAACTAAAAGGAGGAATTTTTAACAAAAAAGGTTAATTTTTTACCAAAAACTACAGTTTTCAAATAAAAATTAATTTTTATTAACAAAAAAAATATAGTGAACAAAATAATTACAATTGTAACAACGCTGTTAAGATTTTAGATGAAAAATTAAATTTTAACAATAATAAATAAATTTTCAAAGAAGAAAAAGAATTTTTTTAAAGTAACATATATAGTTAAATTTTCGTCTAAAAAGATCAATTTTCAAGAAAAGAAAAACGAATTTTTATAAAATTATTTTCAACCAGAAAGGTTAATTTTTTAGCATCAAGATTAATTTTTAAGCAAAAAAAAAAACGGTTTTTGAACAAAATGTATAAGTCTTTATCTAAATGGTTTAGTTTAAAACTAAAAGAGGAGAATTTTTAGCAAAAAAATTTTTTTTAACATATTTTACAAAATATTAGCTTTTAACTAAAAGTAAAACAAAACAAATATTAAATACAAATTTTCAATGAATGAGAATAATCTTCCCCGATTAAACTTTGATGAAAAACAGTTTAATGAAAAAAGGAAGCTGCTTTTTCTTCGAAACAGTTAGTGTGTTTAATTTTAAAAAATGGTTTTTTTTTATTTTTCGTTATAAAAACTGAAACTACTCAAAATATTAAATTTGTTCTTTTTAAACTTTGAACAAGATAATGAAGATAGTAGGATTTTAAGTTTATTGGGTCTATTTTAATAATGAACTGTAAACTCTTATTAATAATATGTTTAAAAAAAAGCTATTTTCCATATATTAAATTTGAATTTTCGCAGAATTTGGACCCGAATAGATCGCGCGATCTGGTGAGTGGCAAAGCAAATTTACAATGGGTTACCACTCACCAGAGTGCGTCGTCTGGTCGAGTCCAAATTCTCCGAAAATTCAAATTTAATGTATGAAAAATAGATTTTATTAAAACTGATTACTGATAAAAGTTTTTATTTTATTCGCTAAATAAAGTAAAATTGTTGGTCATTCAGATTGAAATTAAGATAATAATCAGTCAGCTCTTCTTAAAAAGTTCTGAACGTCTTCTACTATGTATACCGAAAAATAAAAAATAAACATTTTTTGAAAGTAAAAAATCAACTGTTTGTGAGAAAAATTAACTTTAATTTTTTATAAATTTAACTATTTTTTTATCAAAGTTTTATCTTTTGAAGTTCCTTATCTACAGTTGAAAATTTTTCCTCCATTTGTTTATTTTTTATTTTTGGTTAAATTCTGATTTAAAAATTACATGATTTGCTGAAAATTCTTTCTTTTTGGTTGAATTCAACGGCGTCTAATTAAAAATAGTTTTGGTTTAAAATAAACCATTTTAGTAAAAATAAGTTTTTTGTAGTAAAAATTGAATAACTAAAAATTTTAACTTGCTATTTTCACTAAAAATATATAAGTTTGTATAATTTCAAACTAATTGACTGAAACTTTCACCATGTATTACGAATTAACTAAAAAAATCTTATTTATTTATAATATTTTGAATTTTCGCGGAACTTTGTTCAGCAGTGGAAAACATCACCAGCGCCATCAGCCTAAAGTTTCAAGATGGCGGGTTTTAATCACAATGATGACCTCTGTTCCTTTCTACACATTTTTAACTCTATGTACTAAAACACAAACGGGTGGTCACTCGTTAAAAAACAGAAAAATAGTAACAATTAACGTTAAAAACTTAAGTCAAAACCAATTGAATAATCAGCTGATAAAAATCGAAAGAAAGCGCCTGAAACTTTACCTGCGACGACAAATATTTACTGCGGAAATACAGTTTAAAATCTTAAAAACGTTTTTCAAAATGGAAAACAGTGGGGAAAGTGGCGACGACGGAGGACCTTTAGGTACAACAACTTTCCTTGGCAGCGGAGTTTCTGGAAATTACATCGGAGGTGATATAGAAGGTATGCAGAATCATTTATTATTTTGAAAAAAGGCCGTGAATTTTTTAAGCAATCAGCAATCGTTAAAAGCAACTAAGTAATCAATGTCAACAACTAGTTTCTTCGTATTTTTTTATTGTTTCCCTTCGCTTCCTTACTCGAGTCTTCTATTATTTACTTATATTATTATAAATTTTCCTAAGTGGAGGTTTTCATAATTTTCAATGATGTACAGAAATTAAGATTTCGCGGATTTTTTTATTTCGTGGTTCCTAACCTCAAAATGTCG
The DNA here is from genome assembly GCA_010014905.2 of Druon quercuslanigerum. NCBI lineage: Eukaryota > Metazoa > Arthropoda > Insecta > Hymenoptera > Cynipidae > Druon > Druon quercuslanigerum. The sequence goes on from JAAAKG020053837.1 coordinate 14,326, forward strand.
GCTTTTACATTTCTCCACATTTTGTTCATTTATTCATATTATCCGATTATGATTATTAATTTTCTTTTTGTGATATCGATCAAAGTTCTTAATTTTTTCAAGAAACCTTTAATTTTTTTAATATAATTTTTGGATAAACACTTTGTGTTAAATGATTTAAATAGCCAAATTACATAATCTGAAATACAAGTTTAATATCAGAGGCTCAAATGCTTTCAGAATAAGGCTTGGAGCATATTATAGTTTGTAGAATTGTTTTATGCTTTTATTTTAAACATTTGGACTTTAGTTTTGTTATTCCGTGGTTCCTAACCTCAAAGTGTAAGTTATTTCATTGTTGCACTTTTTGTTGTTTTATTATTGTTTGTAGGCCTCGGACACACATTAAAGATTAATTTTAATCGAGACATATGATATTTGCTTTTTTTAACCACGAAAATATTTTTATTTTAAATTAAAATCAGCTTACTGAAACCGAAAACAGTTGGATTTTGCCGAATTTTTTACAAAACAATTGAATTTTCGACCAAAGAGTAAATTTTTAGTCAGTTGCTTGCATTTTTCAACAAAAACTTAAATTTTCAATTAAAAAAAAATAAATTTTTTAACAAAAAATGTAAAGTTTGAACCAAACTTATAAATATTCAACCAAATAATTAAATTTTTAAAGGGAAGGATGGATTTCCTATCCAGAAAATTAATTTTCTATACAAAAAATTGCAATAATTCACTAGAATTTATATGAAGTTTCTACTAAAAAGTTGAAAACATTGATTCCTTGTCATCCCATAATTTTTAAAATTAATTTTTAGTTTACATTTGTTTTTATTCGAGAGAATTAATTTTCAATAAAAATAGAATTTTTGACAAAAAAGTTCAATTTTTTACCGCATTGTTTAATTTTAAACAAAAAAGCCGAATTTTCTACAAAACAGTTAAATTTTCAACTAAAGAATTTATTTTTAGCCAAAAAGTTGCATTTTTCGCCAAAAAATTTTAATTTTCTATTGAGAAAAATTAATTTTCAAAACAAAAAATGTAAATTTTTCAACTAAAATAATATATCTTTAACCAAATAATCAAATTTTCAATTAAAAAGACGAATTTTCTACCCAGAAGATTAATTTTCAACAAATTATATAAATTTTCTACAAAAAAAATTTAACTAAAAAAAGTTAAATTTTTATTTCAAAAAATTAGTTTTAAATAAAAAAAGTCTTCTATAAAATAGTTTCATTTTTTACCAAATTTTTAAATTTTGAATCCAAAAAGATGAATTTTATAAAAAACAAAACAGTTCAATTTTTAACGCGAGAATATAAGTGTTCAGCAAAAAAGTTAAAATTTCAATTTAAAAAATTAATTTTTTACCCAAAAAAGTAAAATTTTTAACCATAAAATAAAATTTCTAAACAAAAAGATGAATTTTCCTCACAGAAGATTAATTTTCTTCTCAAAAAGAGAATATTTCCACAATTTATAAAACAAAAAAGTTTAATTTTGCCGAATTTTCTACAAAGCAATTGAATTTTCCACCAAAGAGTTAACTTTTAGTCAGTTACTTGAATTTTACACAAAAAAGTTAAATTTTAAATAATAAAAATATTAATTTTTAAACAAAAAATGTAAAATTTTCAGCCAAATTATAAATATTTAACCAAATAATCAAATTTCAAAAGAAAAATATGGATTTTCCACCCAGAAAATTAATTTTTCACACAAAAAAAGACGATTGTTCAAGAAATTATATAAAGTTTCTACAAAAAAGTTTAAAGAATTGATTCGTTATCATTCCATATTTTTTAAAATTAATTTTTAGTTTATATTTGTTTCGCTTCTAAATTTTTTTGAATAAATAGTTGAATTTTTAACTTAAACAATTTAAGTTTTCATTCGAGAGAATTTATTTTCAATAAAAATAAAATTCTTGACAAAAAAGTTAAATTTTGTACCGCATCGTTTAACTTTAAACCAAAAAGCCGAATTTTCTGCAAAACAGTTGAATTTTTAACCCGAAAATAATAACTTTCAACAAAATAATTTATTTTTGGCCATTAAATTGACTTTTCCACCAAAAAGAATAAATTTTCTATTGAGAAAAATTAATTTACAAACAAAAAACGTAAAGTTTTCAACTCAAATAATATATCTTCAACCAAATAATCAAATTTCCAAATAAAAAGACGAATTTTTTACTCAGAAGATTAATTTTCAACAAATTATATAAATTTTCTACAAAAAAGATCTAACTAAAAAAAGTTAGATTTTGATGCCAGAGAATTAATTTTAAGTAAAAAAAAACTTCTACAGAGTAGTTTATTTTTTTAACAAATTTTTTAATTTTAAATCTAATCAGACGAATTTTCTTTTAAAAAACAGTTAAATTTTTAACGCGATAATATGAATTTTCAACAAAAAAGTAAAAATTTCAATTAAAAAAATTAGTTTTCTACCCCAAAAAGTCAAGCTTTTAACTAAAAATGTAAATATTCAAACAAAGAAACAAACTTTTAAAAAAGTAATTTAACTTTTAACTAAGAAGCTGAATTTTTAACCAGACAATAAAATTTCTAAACAAAAAGATGAATTTTCCTCACAGAAGATTAATTTTATACAAAAACAAATACGAATTTTCAACAAATTATATAAATTTACAACTAAAAAAATTACAGACTAGGTCTGATGTCATTTCATACTTTTTGAAATTCATTTTTACTTTATATTTGTTTCGTTTCTAAATTTTTTTAACTAAGTAGTTGATTTTTTAAACTAAAAGCAAATTACTTTTATCTGAAAAGAGAGTAGTTAAATTTTATTTGAGGTAATTATTTTTCAATAAAAAAAAAGATAAGACTTCTACAAAACAGTTTAATTTTTCTAATTGTTAATTACACAAAAAAAGATGTTTATTTCAACACTATTTTTATAATTTATACTTTTTTTTATCTCTGAAAGGAGTCCGAGGCCCTGAAATAAAAAATTTAAATAAAAACCTTTTCAACCGAAAATGGGATGAATGAATAGAAATCTCTGATAATTTATAGAAATACTTTTCAAATAAACAATCAAGTTTATTTCTGATACTCAAAAAATTATTTGACACTATTTAAAAAATATTGTGACCACTCAAATATCTATATTTTTGAAATATTACGTTATAAAATATATCAGAAGACCATAATCTATTAAAACTAGGAGCATTTTTTGACATAAGAAATTTTTTTATATCATACGATTTTAGAAAGTATTATGAAAAATTCGATTCTTTTTCAAAAATATTTAGAACTTTTCAAAGTTGGGAAGAAATCAAGAAAATTTGATAAATTTTCGAAAATGTTTCTTAGTTTTTAAATATTTCTAATCTATTTAAACGTCTTAAATTCTTGAAAATATTTTTAACTGACTCGTCTCAAAAGTTTCAAATATTCAACATTTAAAAAAACAATTGCCTAATAAATTTTGTTTTAAATAAAAAAAATGATTTTTTAAACTTTTACACGAATATAAGGAAAATTCTTCTTTTTTATAATTTTGTCAGACCTTCTGAACCTTTTAATCTCTAAAAATTATTAAAAATTTTCCTGTATTTTTTATTTATTCTGCAAAAATTAAAAAATTATCTAAAAATCTTTCAGATTCTTTCTTGACAATTTTTGAAATCTTTATAAGTTTTAATTATTTTTGAATCGCTTCAAGACTTCTGAATATCTTTTAAATTTACTCAAATTTTTTCTAAAATTATGTCGTATGGCCTAAAATTTTTAAAAAGTATTTAAAAGATTTTCAAGCAAAATTTTGAAACTTTGCCATATTACCTAATTCAAAAATAATTAAAACTAGTAAAAAAAAATTTAAGAAGTTTGTAAAGTTTCACGAAAATGAAACACATTTTTTCAGATTCCTAGGAAAAATTAAAATAATTTTTAATATTGAAATATTAATTTTTAAAGATTATATAAAAAGATTCTAAATGATTTGAAAAAATTGTCAAAGAAGAATCTGAAAGATTTTGGGTCAATTTTTTTAATTTTTCAGATAAGATTTAAATAATTTTAAGGTTACAAAAGAAATAATTGTCCTTATATTCGTGTGCAAATTTTAAATATTTTTTTATTTTAAAAAATGAACGTGAAGAAATAATTAAAAAACTTTTTTAAACATATCAAACGATTTCTTAAATTTTAGAAGAAGAGTTTACAAGATTTTGAAAGAAAATGTTTCAATTTGGTAAGTTTAGAAAATAAAAACAAATAAGAAATTGAGTAAATCCAAGAAATATTTAGCAAATTTGAAGAGATTTAAAATGAATTTTAAACTTTAAAATCTTAAAAAAAGTAGATTTTTAAAGATTTCAAAACCAAGTTTAGCTTAAAATAATTTTGAAAGTTTTCAGGAGAATACAAAAATTTGAAATGATATTTGAAAATGTTGAGAAAAATTTGAGTCAGTAAGAAATAATTTCAGGAATTTAAGACGTTTTAAATAGATTATAAATATTTGAAAAATGGGAAGCATTTTAGAAAATTTAACAAATATTTCTTGATTCCTTTCCAACTTCTATTTATATAATATTTGGTAAAATCCTATAAAATGAAATGAAATGTTCAAAAATCCTTTTTTTTTAAATCTTCTCAAGAATCTTATGAAAATTATATTTATATAAATTTTAAAACAAACTAATAATACTTATTTTATTGTTCTCAATTCTCATAATTTAATTTCAACCTGGATTTATTAAAAGACTTCGAAGAATATTAAAATGTTAAAATATTTTAGAGTCGTTACAAAGTCTATTTGGTTAGAAAAATGTCACTTTTATAAGTTCGTTGCTTAATAAAATTGTAATAGAAAACATATAATGAATTATTAATTAATGCATAATGATTTAAATCGTCTAAAACCAAATTTGAAACTATATGAGACAGCGGTGAGTCCATAGGACAACTATTTAATTGTTTATAATATTTTCCATTAAAAGAGAAAACCATTATTTTAATTTAGATTTCAATAATATTAAAATTCTAGCCAAAGAAAAAAATACCTATAAAAGACGAATATTGGAATCCATATTTATAAATAAATATCATAATATTTCTAATAATTTGCAGACATAAATTATGAATTTTAATAAAATATATCAGAGTAACATAAAATAATTTTAAAGTCAAATCCAGTTGCTTTGGCGCGCTTTGGGCTCACCTGTTTATTTTTAATATTTGGCCTCGATAGCATTAACATAATGTATATAATGCAATAAAACTGTTGCTTTTTATATATTTTTATTTTAGATTATTTGAAAAAGGCACGCAGTGATGCCGAAACATTAGAGTTTCTATTTAATGAAGACGTAAGACCTAGAAAATTACTCAGGCATATTTACATTGACGGTCGAAGCAAGGATTGATTTGATTTTTATCAAATCTGATTAATAATGAACAAGTGCAATGATCTGTTGCTAAACTGAAATCTTAACTCAGGACGCGCAGTTTCCTTTGATGAAATAAAGTAATAATTTGTTGAGTTTAATTGTGAGCATTTATTTAAGCAAGCTCTAGTGTGGTTTCTAGCGCTGTGTAGAATAACCCTACAAGAAAGTTACTACTAGCGCCACCACACGTCCGTTTTCAACTCTCATGACACTGGTTTTAATTTCTTTGAAAACAATTTGTCCGGGAATCCTACTTAAATGAAGCATGCAAACGTGGTTTATGGTCTTCTGAAACATTTTCCAAAGTTTCAGTCCGTTATTTTATTTACAAAGATAGGTCTCAAGTTGAAAACAAAAAAAAAAGATTCAGTAAACTGATAAAGTAAGATCGATAATATAGGTATTTAAGTGTGTCACATGCCCTTGATAAAAAATAATTCTAAAATTGTGCAAATTGAAAAACAGATGATCCAGAAAATACGGATGATTCGAATCATGGTGGAGATCCGCTCCAGGGTGGTGGAGGCGGGGGCGCAGCAGGTCCTCTCCGAGAACAGGATCGTTTTCTGCCGATCGCGAACGTAGCGAAAATCATGAAGAGGGCGATCCCCGAGTCCGGGAAAATAGCCAAGGACGCGCGCGAGTGCGTCCAGGAGTGCGTGTCCGAATTTATCTCGTTTATCACCTCGGAAGCGAGCGACAGGTGTCACATGGAGAAGCGGAAAACGATCAACGGCGAGGACATCCTCTTCGCGATGACGACCCTCGGCTTCGACAATTACGTCGAGCCGCTGAAACTCTACCTGCAGAAATACCGCGAAGCCACCAAAGGCGACAATCCGCTAGGTGGCACCTCGGGCAATGGCGAGCGGAAAAGCGAATCCGGCCACTCCACCATCTACGAGGAGCAGCTCTTTGCGATTCAAACTGGGAGTGACGCCACGACTTCGGAAACGCCTGTTCTCTACAGTTACTCGACCGCCGACCAGATGCAATTTCAATTATCCTGATTGTCCGCGACCCTCGCGACACCCTTATCTTCCTTTAGTCGAGACGCGAGTGTCGAATTTTGTTCGGAAGAGTGATTTTTCCTGGAGAGAAAGAGAGAAAAACGTAACGTATCTTTTCCAGATGAACGAATGGGAGGATTGTCAAGTTGAGATAGTCTTTTTTTACCTGAGATGTGAATGATTTGAGTCTAATTGGAAGACTGAAGAGAGCCTTGCAGAGTGGCAAGGGTTACCAAAAGTAATTTTGACTAAAAATAGTCCCGAGAGTATGACACTACCGTGGTAGAATTTGAGAAAATTTGAGGAGTTTTTGAAATTGTGTTGTGAATTTAAATTCTGCATCGGTAGTGTGTCGGTGTTCTTTTGTAGTTTTAAATTATAAATCGCTAATAATACTGACATTGTGAATGAGGTGAACTGTTTTCTGAAACTTGTGAAGTAATAAAAATAAAATGATAAATTATTTGGTGATCGTTAATCAGGGAGTGGATTATTATTAAGATTTTGCTGGGTGGATGAAAAATTTTATTTTTCATATTCCCTCACTTTTTCCTGACTAATTTTATAGTTTTCGTGATCATTTATGTTAAAGTGTATTTTAAAGTTGAAAGATTTGCCTAAATTCTTAGGCAACGATTATGTTTGCAAACTTTTTTCGTTTAGTTTTGTAAAATTTGTTTAGATAAGAAAAAATTGGTTTGAAAAATGCAAAATTCTTTGAATTAATTGTTAAAAAAAGGCTTTTCGCCTCAACAGTTAAATTTTTCAACCATAGGCCTTTCATGAAAAAAATATTTAAATCAACTTCATAATAAAATAGTTTAATCATCTATTAAACTGTTTCATGCTTACCCAAAAAATGAAATTTCTCTTTAAAAAGGGTGAATTTTTATATATATATAAAAAAAGAAATGTTTAAAAAAGTTGAATTTTCCTCCAGAAAAAGATTTCAGTTTACTTTTTAAAACCAAAATATGAATTTATTAATAAAAAATAAGTTTCTATGAAAAAAGTTGAATTTTCAATCCAAAAAGACGAATTTTTGTTAACAAAAAATGATGAATTTTTAACAGAATGTTTGAATTCTCTACCAAATAGTTGAATTTCGATCTAAAAAAGAGAACATTTCCCTTAAAACAGATGAATTTTTATTCTATTTTTTTTGAAATTTTAAAAAAAGTCCAGTTGACTTTTCAAGGTCAAAATATGAATTTTTTAATCAAAAATAAGTTCTTACGAAAAAAATGGAATTTTTAGTTCAAAAAGATGATTTCTTCACCAAAAAGGACGACTTTTAAACAAAATAATTGAAGTCTCTACCAATTACTTGCATTTATATTTAAAAAAAATTTCCTTTTAAAACAGATGAATTAAAAAAACAGACATTTTCAAGAAAACTTGGACTTTCATCTAAAAAATTGAAAAAGGAAAAAAAAACTAAATTTTAAATAGAAAAAGCGGAATTTTCAAACGAAAAAGATGAATTTTCTATTAAAACAGATGAATTTCTATTTTTTTAAATACAAAAATTTAAGAAAAATTGCATTTTCATCCAAAAAAGAAACCAGTTGACTTTTCAAAATCAAAATATGAATTTTTCAACGCAAAAGGGTTTCAACGAAAAAAATTGAATTTTCAATCCAAAAAAACAAGTTTCTGTTAACCAAACATGATGAATTTTTAACAGAATTTTTGAATTTATTTTTATCTAATAAAGAGGAATTTTCTCTTAAAACAGATGAATTTTTATTTTTTAAATAGAAATTTTAAAAAAGTTGAATTTTTATTTTAAAAATTTTCAGTCTACTTTTTAAGTTCAAAATATGATTTTTTAACCAAAAATAAGTTTCAATGAAAAAAATTGAATTTTAACTCCAAAAATACGGTTTTTTAAAAACAAAAAATGCGTTTTTAACAAAATAGTTGAATTATCTACCAAATAGTTGTATTTTTATTAAAAAAAAGATGAAATTTCTCTTAAAACAGATGAATTTTAAAAAGTAGACATTTTTTAAAAAACTTTGATTTGCATCTAAAAAATTGACAAAAGAAAAAAATTTAATTTTAAATGCAAAAAGACGAATTTTTTTTATTTGTTTCAAACTTAGAATTCTGCAAATCTTTCTCTTTGAGCCAAAAAGAGGAAAAGATGGACTATAATTTGAATGCTCTCTGGTAGAAAGTCTTTCTAGAAACTTCTTTTTGAAGATATCTAATCATTTCCTTTTTTCCGATTATTTCCGACAATTTCTGATTAAAAATCAACCTTAACGCCTCTGCCCTCATTTTTATCACTTTACATCTCAATTCCCTACTTCCTCTCCTCATTTCCCACTACTTTTCCTATTTTGCCTCCCTTAATTTTACCTTACTTCTACTTCAGCTGCAGTTATTTTTGTTTCTAGTCCTAATTCCCCTCACTTTCCCTGCATCCTCTCCTCTTAATCGTTACTTCTTCTACCCTCATTTCCAATACTCCACATCTCTTAATTTCTACTACTTCTCCTTCCCTCATTTCCCACCACTTTCCCTCACATAATTTCCATCCACTTTTTCTACTTCCTCTCCAGTTATTTTTACTCACTGGTACTTATTTCCCTCACGTCCCCTACTTTTCCTCTCCTCATTTCCCCTACGTTACCTCCTTTGGTTACCAGTCACGTCCCCTACTTTGCTTCCTCTTCTTTTTTTCCCACGTCCCGTACTTTCCTTTCTCTCATTTTTCTACTTCATCACCCATTATTTTATAATATTTTTCTTCCGTCATTTTCCACTACTTTCCCTATTTCCCCTCTACTAATTAAAAGTCAATTTTCCTACTTTCTCTTCAGTTATTTTTCTTCACTGCTACTAATTTCCCTCAGTTCCCCTACTTTTTCTCTTCTCATTTCCTTTACGTTCCCAACCTTACTTTCTCTTCACTTATCCTCCTCTAATTCCCCTACTTCCTCTGCTATTATTTTTCTATTCCTCATTTCGCCAACCCCCCACCCCCTCTCCTAATTTAGCGTACTTTGAATCCAGCCATTTTCCCTTATTTTCCTACTTGTCCTCCCTTCGTTTCTCCTACTTGCCCACCAGTTATTTTCCCTCAATTTCCTTCTCTTACACTCCTTGCGAATAAATCTTAATAACTGGAATTAATAATTTCTGAAATTATTTAACTCGCTTCAAAAATGTATAGAACTACTATTATTAAGGAAATTGATAGTAGGAATGTTTATATAGTCTATATTCATAAGATTAGAAAATAGAAATGCGTGCAACTCAAGAATTTCATATAAAAAGAATCTTTTTTTCTGAATGTAATTTTTTTTGTAAACTATTTACTTTTTTCGCCCTTTTAATAAAAAGTGCCCTATTTCCCCATTTCGAGGTTTCTTATCCCCGGACAGTAAACCACGTAGCTTTGGCCGGCTGTCCGTCTTTAGAAATTTTTTTCAAGAAAGATCAATAAGAGGCAGAAGAATTAAGGTAAGGTAGCAGAAAGCAGGGTGTGTGAAATGTGGGGTGAGAGAGTAGGAGGTGAGGAGAGTATATAAGAAAAGTAGGTAAAGTAAGGGATGGGTAATCTTTATATGATTAAAAAGTTGGGGAATGGAGGGAACCGAAGGTTAAAGTTTGGATAGGGGAAGTGGGGTGAAGTAGAAGAAATTAGGGAGGGGAAATAAGGGAAGGAAAAGTGTTTGAAATAATTGACGAGGAATTAATGGGTGAGGATAGGGTGTCTGGAAAGTAACGAAAAGATGGGATGGGATTTACGAGGATGAGGGGAAGCAATGGGAAAGGATTTAATGGAGGTTATTTAGTAAAAATGTGGGCTGAGAAAGTAGTGGTAGGAGAGTGTTAGCTTGTGAAGTGAGGAAAGGGGCAAATATATGATGAATAATTTGGAGTGTGGAGGGGAAGCGAAGGTTGAAGTGTGAGGAGGGGAACTGAGGTGAAGCAGGGAAATCAGGTTAGGTAAGTGAGAAGAGAAGTAGAGTAAGTGAGGAGTGAGGAAGTAGGGAGAAGAGGGTGTAGGGAAAGTAACGGAAATGAAGAGAATTAGGAGGGGGGATGTAAGAGAAATGAGAGGATAGAAAAAGTAGAAAAAATGTGGAATAGGAAAATAGAAAGAGTGGAGTGTTAGCTTTTGAATTCAGGAGAGGGGTAAGTAAATTAGGAAGAAATTGAGGAATAGAGGGGAAGAGAATCTTGAAATTTAGGAAGGGAGATTTGAACGACCTAATTAACGGCGCCTTCTTTGACAAATTTTTTAACCTCATTTTGAGCTGTGATCTGTGGAATCTGAAAGCAAATTGTACAAAAACCTATCAAAAATTGGTACCAGGGGCTGGAAAATAATTTTCCAAGTAAAGATGACAACAGTTAAAAAACATCAGCTTATTTATTTTCAAATCCTTCCATTAAAGCACTAAATCACGTTGAACTATAGTCTATTTGATTCGCGAGTGGCTCCACTCTGGTTGGTAGACCGGCAGTAGAATGGTGTGTACGGTTTTTGTAGAAAAAGTCCAACTTTGAGAAATCGGTTCGTTAATTCGTGTTAATTCGTTATTCGTGTAACTGGGCAGGAGAGAGCAGAATCTCGCGCCCTCTTGTCACTGGCGAAATTAGGCAGGACGAAGGCATTGCCGGTTGAGACAAGGGCGACAAGAGCGATGCTGTTGGTAGCGATGGTTCTGCCGACGATGACACGATCTCTTTATGCTTCTTCCGTTTTTTCTTCGAGACACAGGGACAAGGTGTCCATCGACAGTGTCCACAACGGCAGAAGCAAAGACAGAGCAACACCCGGAGGAAGCAACAGAGTAAACCGGCACACAGGAGGGAAGGGCCGATCAGTCGTAGCTGGGGACTAGTGAATCCCTTCTCCCCGGTTCCCACGAAGGAAATTACGAGGCCAAGAGCTGTCGTTCCCAGTCCTGCGTACAGCATCGTATTTGCTGCTGCACTCACTTCAACACTTCGACGGATTGCTGAGCTGCTTCCTTCTTCGTCGTCGTCCTCGCCACTGCTTCCGTAGCAGTAACTCGCATCTCGTATCTGAAACAATTCCGGAAACTTAATGATATTTAAAAGGGGTAGTATGGTATTTAGCGAAAAAAAATTTGTTATTTTATTTCATAAAATGAGTGTACATAATCTTTAGAGTATTGTGTCCAAATTTTAGGTTATTTGGAGGAAAATTGAAAAAGATAGGGTATTATTAGTGAGCGACGTTTCTACCGCTTCGACACGGCTGAGTGCTGGAGCGTACCATCACCGAGTTGCGGAACAGACCAAAGAGGACAAAATTCGTCATAGGCAAGAGCAAAAAGATGCTTTGGACATGGTAGGCGAAAGTTCTATACTATGGACCTGACATTGATGATTCTGTGTGAGTATATTAAAAAATTCCTAATCAGTGTTTAATTTTCAGGGTTGCAACGCTGAGTTTTGTTATCTTTACCATTATTATTGTTTATTTAACAATAAATAATGTCGATTTTTTCTCGAAAATCGGTGTTTTCTCTTTAAAATGTTACCAAAACTTAAAAAAAAAATAAAATAAAACTCAGCGTTGCGACTTAGAGACACTTATAAATTAATGAAATTTTTTTATTTTTGGTTTCAGATGTTCCAGTCTTGAGTTGCGTGACACAGCAAAGTAACTTTTTTCCGAGGCGTATCCGAAAATTTGCTGTCACAAGCTTAAAAACGCTTATTTTTTACTGAAAATTTTTGAGAATATTCTTGAAATGTTTTTTTATTATGTACCAATTACTAGAATAAATTTGCAGTAACCGTTTTTTCTAAAAAAGTTTTTAAAAATTGCCTGTTTTTAACCGAATTAACCCTACTAACCATTTAAGACAATGGAAAGTTAGGTTAAAGGTTTTTGTATCCCTGCTCGAAGTAAAAAGATAGAGATCCTATCTTTTTTGAATAATTTTTAATCCTTATGGTAGAGGAAGTGTATCCCTTCTGTCTCTTTTTTCGATCCAAATTCACGTCTATAGTTTTCAATCTCCTCTCTTATATCGCATCCGATCCCCCACCTGAAAATTCCTATAGAGGAGTCTAAGAGGATCCTGGCTATGTTCCTGTACACGATGCTACACACGAACCTGCACAGGTAATCTGGATGGTTCATGTGCAGGAATTTGGCGAAGGACAAGGTACATGATCCTATAAAGGAACCTGCACCGACAAAGGAACCTTTGAATGATCGAGTATAGGTTCCTGTACATGTTTCTTTCCAAAGCAAATTAAGGCGCAGGCCCTGTACCGAAACGAGAGGGTACTTTACAGAAAGAACCCGCGCCTCAAATCACTCTGAAGGAACCTGTACAGGATCAGTCAAAGGTTAGCTTGCATAGGTTCTTCTGCAAGATCATGTATAATTTCCTTTGCCATGTTCCAGTAGAGGAACCTTCAAGTTAGCTTGTACAGCTTTGTGTGCAGGAACTTGTCCAGGATCCTTCAAAGGAATCCAGAGGATTTAGGGCATTCAAGGGATTCACGAAATTAAAGGACTTAAAGGAATTCAGAATTTTCAAGGACTTCATTTAATTTAAGAAATTCTGTAATTTTAAAGAATTCAGGGGATTCCAAATATCCAAGGAATTCAGGATAAAAGAATTCGAGGATATTACGGAATTCAAGGGTTTTAAAGTATTTTTATAATTTAAGGGATATGGCAATCATAAGGAATTCCACTGATTCAGAATATTTAGAGTATTAAAGGAATTCCAAGAATTTAGAATAATCAACCATTTCTGAGAATTCGAGGAATTCTGTGATTTTTAAGAATTCAGGAAATTCAGGGTGTTCAATGACTTTAGAAAACTTATAAGCATTTAGGTTATTCAAGGAATTCAGAGAATTCAAGGAATTTTGGGAACTCAAGGAATTTCGGGAATTCAGAATATTTAAAGAATTCAGAAACATCAGAATATTACAGAAAATTAGGGAAGTCGGAGGAATCGGAGATTTCCGAAATTTTCAGACATTAAGAAATTTTCAGAAATTCAGAGCATTTAGAATATTTGAAGAATTTAGAGATTTTCAGGAATTCTGTGAATTCCGAATATTATATATAATAGATTTCTGGGAACTTAAAGAATTTCAGAGATTTCATACGATTTAGGGGCTGTAAGGAATTCAAAGAAATTAAAGAAATTTCAGGAATTCAGAATATTCAAGAATTTTAGAGAATTCGGTGAAATCGAGGAGTTTACAAAAATTTAGAAATATATTTTCCGAAATTCAGAAAATTCCGGATATTTACAGAATTCAGAGATTTTCAGGAATTCAGAGAATTTTAAAAATTCAAGGAATGCAGGATATTCAAAGAATTCAGGAACTTCAGAATATTCCAGAATTTCAGGGAATTCGAAGAAATCGAGGATTTTAGAGAATTTCAGGAATCCAGGATATTTATAGAATTTAAGGAATTAAGAGATTTGCAAGAATTCAGGAAATTCCGGATAACCAATGAATTTAGAGGGTTTTAAAGAATTTATGTAATTCAAGGAATTCTGAGAATTAATAGAATTTCAGCAGTTCAGAATATTCAAAGAATTTAGAAATACCAGAATATTCCAGAATTTCAGGAATTCGGAGAAATAGAGGTATTTTTAGATTTTCAGGTATTAAGGATTTTTCAGAAATTCAGAGAATTTAGAATATTTAAAGAATTCAAGGAATTCACCAATTTTCAGGAATTCACAAATTTTCGGGAATTCAAGGAATTCAGAGATTTTCAGGAATTCTGTGAATTCCGAATATTTAAAGAATTCTGGATAAGTAAGAAATTCAAGGAATTCAGGAAATTCAAAGAATTTCAGGGATTTCAGAGGAATTAGGGAATGTAAGGATTTTAGAGAATTCAAGGAATTTCAGGAATTCAGAATGTTCAAGAATTTTAGAGAATTCGGAGAAATCGAGGATTAAAAAATTTGTTAGGAATACATTTTCAGAATATTCAAAGAATTCAGAAAATTCCAGATTTTCAGTGAATTCGGAGAAATCGAGAATTTAGAGAATTTCAGGAATCCAGGATATTTAAATAATTCAGCCAATTTCGAATATTCAAGGAATTCAAGGATGTTACGAAATTTATGGATTTCAAAGTGCTTAGAGTATTCACGGAATTCAGAAATTTTAAGTAATTCCACGAATTCAGAATATTCAGGGGATTCGGAATATTTAGAAAACTAAGCAAATTTTAAGAATTCAGGAATACCAGAATATTCCAGTAGTTCAGGGAATTCGGAGAAATAGAAGATTTTTGAGAATTTCAGGTATTAATGGATTTTTAGGAATTCACGGAATTAGGCATATTTAAAGAATTAAAATATTTTCAGACATGCTGGATATGTAAGGAATTCAAGGACTTCAGAGAATTCAGAGAACTTCAGGGTATCAGAGCACTTAAAGAATTTAGGGAATTCAAGGAATTAAGAATATTCGAGGAATTTAGAGTATTCAAGAAATTCAAGGATTTCCGAGAATTCAGTGATTTTGAGGAATTTTGCAGCATTAACGGCATTCAAGAAATTCAGAAAAATGAAGAATTTTAGAGAATTCAAGAAATTCAGAGAATTTCAAGTATTTACGATTAATTAGGGAATATAAGGAATTCAGAAAATTGATAATACAGAAAATTGAAATACTTCAAAGAGAGAATTCAGTAAATTGTAGGTATCGAAGGAGTTCGGGAAATTTAAATGAATTCAAAGAACTCAACTGGTCCAATATTAATATTTCTTCAATACTGATTTTATTTTTAACTTATGAAAAAATTACTAGCTTCGCTGGGATTCGAACCCAGGCCTTCAGATTGCCCATGCCGGTCTGATGCTATAAACCCACTAAGCTACGGAAAGTCCTAGATAGATATCGTCAAGATAATTTTATTTTAAACTTTCACTTCGAGAAAGATTTTTTCAACATGGAGGGATCGAGATTACCCTGTTTCTTTTCATCCACCGGCGATGAGCTTCGCATTGTTTCGTTTTGTATCCTTCTCTTGAGCTCTGCGGAGACGCTGGTGAAAGAGGATGAGGAGGCCTGTTGTTGCATCCTTGCCATGCTGCTTTGTTAGGCGCTTGTCCACCACACTGTAACAATTCCTCATTATTCTTATCAAAAAACTATTCACAAAAACCATTTGCTTACAATCGAGAAAATTTAAAACAACATTTTTCATATTACAATGCACTTTGGTCACACACACAACACATCCCGGATCATCCTTCAATCTTACTTTGTACAAAAATTTAAAAAATTAGAGCTGCGGGCAAATGTTGCGGTGTTCACTCAGGCGTGACGGAACATAGAGAGAACCGTGAGATAAGCTAAAGAGTCTCGGAACAGCTTTGCTTATCAACTGTATCGGCTCTCCCGGTCCCTTTTCTGCTTTGCCACGCCTGAGTGAACATTGCACAATTCAGAATCGACTATAATTTTACCAAGGGACATATAATCTCTTTTTTAGAATCACTTCGCATTTTTGCAATCTACAAACAAATGTCTCCAAAATCAAACCAGTGTTTACAAACTTCCAGTAGCAGTAGGGCACAACTGTAGTTGTACCTTACCAATTTCACTCTTACGACTCACACAACTACACAATGAACAAATCTATTCTTCTACCAATTTGTTTATAAAAATATTATTTATATATTTGTGAATGTCTGAATATTAGTCACACAAGTAATTATTGTGAAAACCAAACAACATGCAAACTATTAACACACATTAAAAATTTTTCTCAAATTTGAAACTAAATTTCAAAGAGATTTGTCAGAGCCAATTTTGGAATTTGTTAAATTTATAAACAAATTCATATCTTAGTCATTTAGCGCTTTAAAAAATTCGTTCTTTATCAGAATTAATTAAAAATTTTTTAAAAATAAATCATATTTACGATGTTTTATTACCTGATAACAATTTTTAATTATTTAAATAAATCTGACAAACAAATACAAATTTTAGTAAACTTTTGACCAAATGATTTCCCTTTTTCGACGGTATCATTTTTTAATTACTTGGCCTAATCTTTTCCTCATGTTACTTTTTCAACAAATAATAATTGTTTATTCAATAAGAAATTTAATATCATTTATTGAGATAAACGAATACAAATTTACGACAAGTTTTAACAGGAAAATTTCTTTATTTTAACAGAAAAATGTTTAAAAATTTTTCTGATAATACCTTAACAAGAAACAATAATTGTTTATTTTGTAAACAATTTTATGAAGAACGTCACGAGTTAAATACTGATAAACAAATAATGGTTTTTTTGCGGAATCGGCTGCCAAAGACTCAAAAATAACTTTATTTGCTGGGACATGTTTTCAGGCGACAATATTTGGTCATTGTTTAATTGAATTGGATAAACAAAACCTTTTTCGTCATCTTTAATGGGCAATTTTTTTTTCTTCAGCAGTATCAATTTTAAATTACTTAGGCCAATTTTTCCCTTATGATATCTTATCTAACAATTAAACAATAAACAATTTTATAAACAAATTTACAACTTGACTACCTGTTAACAAATGGATGTCATTTTATTTTAAGAAGTTTACTTTTTTACTTATTAAAATGTTTTATTATCATATCTTATCAAGAAACAATAATTGTTTAGTTAGTAAACAATATTTATGAAAAAAATTAAGACTTAACCACTTGTCAACAAATTGATGTGGTTTAACTTTTTACGAAATCAATTGCCAGTGACTAAGAAAATGACTTTATTTTTTAAAAGAATTGGTCAGGCGACAATATTTGTTTATTTTTTTGATATATTTTTTAAAAAACGACAAGAATTTTGTAAATTTTTAAAGGGAAAATTTCTTTTTTTTTTCAATTGAGTCAATTTTAAATTACTTGAGAAAACCTGTATTTAGGGTACGCCATTAACGAACAATAATTGTTTATTTTATAATAAATTTCATAAACAAAATGACAATTACTTGTCAACAAATTGACAGCGTTTTAGTTTACGAGATTTACTCCCAATGGCTGAAAAATAGCTTATTTATAAGGAGACTTGATCAGGTAACAATATTTGTTTATTGTTTAAATAAATTGGATAAACAACTACAGGTTTTCGACCATTTTCAACGGGCAAAAATTTGTTTTCCATGTGATAATTTTTAAATTACTTGGGAAAATATTTTTCTTTCGATACTTTTTAAAGAACAATAATTGTTTATTTTATAAATACTTTCATACAAAAATTTACAACTTTTGAACAGTAGTTAACAAATGGATGTTTTATTTTACGAAATCGGCTCCTAATGATTAAGAACAGACCTTATTTATTAGGATACCTTATTAGGCAACAATATTTGTTTATTGTTTAAATAAATTTGATAAACAAGTGCAGGTTTTCGATTATTTTCAACGGGCAAAATTTCTTTTTTTCAACGTTATAATTTTTAAATTATTTGCAAAATATTTTACTTCCGATACTTCTTCAACGAACAATAATTGTTTATTTTAGATATACTTTCATAATAAATTTTACAACTTTTGAACACTTGTTAAAAAATGGATGTTTTATTTTACAAAATCAACTCTTAATGATTAAGAATTGACCTTATTTATTATGATACTTTATTAGGCAACAATATTTGTTTATTATTTAAATAAATTAGATAAACAAGTACAGGTTTTATTTTACGAAATCGGCTCTTAATGATTAAGGAAAGACCTTATTTATTAGGATAATTTATTAGGCAACAATATTTGTTTATTGTTTAACAAAATTGGATAAACAAGAACAGGTTTTCGATCATTTTCAACTGGCAAAATTTCTTTTTTTTAAGACGTGATAATTTTTAATTTAAATTATTTGGAAAAATATTTTACTTCCGATACTTCATCAACGAACAATAATTGTTTATTTTATAAATACTTTCATACAAAAATTTACAACTTTTGAACACTAGTTAACAAATGGACGTTTTATTTTACGAAATCGGCTCCTAATGATAAAGAACAGACCTTATTTATTAGGATACTTTATTAGGCAACAATATTTGTTTATTGTTTAAATAAATTGGATAAACAAGTTCAGGTTTTCGATCATTTTCAACGGGCAAAATTTCTTTTTTATCAACGTAATAACTTTTAAATTATTTAACAAAATATTTTACTTTCCATACTTTATCAACGAACAATAATTGTTTATTTTACAAATACTTTCATAACAAAATTTACAGCATTTGAATTCTTGTTAACAAAAGGATGTTTTATTTTACGAAATCGGCTCCTAATGATTAAGAACAGACCTTATTTATTAGGATACTTTATCAGTCAACAATATTTGTTTATTGTTTGAATCAATTGAATAAACAAGTACAGGTTTTCGACCATCTCCAGGTGGAAAAATTTCTTTTTTTTTAATGTAATAATTTTTAAATTACTTGGCAAAATATTTTACTTCCAATACTTTATTAACGAACAATAATTGTTTATTTTACAAATACTTTCATAACAAAATTTACAGCATTTGAATACTTGTTAACAAATGGATGTTTTAGTTTACGAAATCGGCTCCTAATGGTTAAGAACAGACCTTATTCATTAGGATACTTTATTAGGCAACAATATTTGTTTATTTTTTAAATAAATTGGATAAACAAGTACAGGTTTTATTTTACGAAATCGGCTCTTAATGATTAAGAATAGACCTTATTTATTAGGATACTTTATTAAGCAAAAATATTTGTTTATTGTTTAAATAAATTGGATAAACAAGTACAGGTTTTATTTTAGGAAATCGGTTCTTAATGATTAAGGAAAGACCTTATTTATTAGGATAATTTATTAGGCAACAATATTTGTTTATTGTTTAACTGAATTGGATAAACAAGAACAGGTTTTTGATCATTTTCTGCGGGAAAATTTTTTTTTTAACGTAATAATTTTTAAATTATTTGGAAAAATATTTTACTTCCCATACTTCATCAACGAACAATAATTGTTTATTTTATAAATACTTTCATACAAAAATTTACAACTTTTAAACACTAGTTAACAAATGGACGTTTTATTTTACGAAATCAGCTCTTAACAACTAAGAAAAGACTTTATTTATTTGGATACTTTATTAGATAACAATTGTTGCACATTGTTTAGATAAATTTGATAAACAATTATAGATTTTCGTCAATTTTCAACAGGCAGATTTTTTTATTACAACAACAAGATTTGCTAATTAATTGCTAAAATGTTTTCTTTTGACACCTTATCACGAAACAAAAATTGTTTGTTTTGTAAACAATTTTCTAAACAACTTCAGGACTTAACTGCTTGTTAGCAAATGAATATTGTTTTCTTTTTTACAAAATCACGAAATCGACTGTTAATGACTCAGAAATTACTTGATTTATTAGGAAAATTTGTCAGGCAACAATGTATTTTCATTGTTTAAATAAAATTGATAAACAAAACAGATTTTTTGTTAATATTCAACAGTCAAATTTAATTTTTTCAACGGAATCAATTTTAAATTGCTTGTTAAAATCTGATCCTTACGATACTTCATCAATAAATAATAAATCTTTATTTTATAAATTTTGCCATTAACAAATTCCCAAGCTGACACGTAATAAATTAGCTATATAACTTTCTCGTGTTATTTTGTATATAAAATCTTTAATTATTTATAAAAATTTATTTAAATAATTAGCAAAGACCACACTCTTAATAAATAAGATTATTAATAAAAATAATCTTCATATTAATAACCTATTAATTATAATAATTTCTCTAAATAAATTTAAAGTAAGACGGCTCAAAATTGGCGAAAATCTATAACTTTTTATCAAATTTATTTAAAAAATTAAAAATTGTTATCAGAATGGAAAATTCGTATGCATCCTTTATTTTCGACAAATTTTTTTTTTGTACAGAGTTTCTACTGTTTTCATGCTGTTTGACATAAACATTAATAGATCATTAATTATTTTTCTTAAAATTTTGTTGTTAAATGAGAAGAAAAAAAAATATTCAAAAATCGGCTTGCACAAATCTCTTTGATATTTTCAAAAAAACTTGTGCTCCACTTCACAGCAGGACAAAATAAAAAAAATGAGGTTCAAAATTACTTTTGAGGCCACAATTTTGGACAAATTTCGCTTTTTTGTATAAAAGTTCATCTTTAAATTTTTCTCTTAACTTTCTTCAAAATTAAATAAACAAAATTATAGATTATACGCTTTTAAAATATATTTCTTTATTAAAAAGAGTGATATTATTTTTTAATCTTATAAATAAGTCATATAAACAATTGCTAATAATTAACAATAATTAAGTTGCCAATTATGGATAGTGATAAAGTTTTATTGCCTGATTTTATTGCTTAGTTCTTTTATTTTTAAGTTATGAAAAAATTACCAACTCCGCTGGGATTCGAACCCAGGTCTTCTGATTGCGCATGCTAATAATTTTAATGTAAAATTTTCAATACTAAACATCACTGGCAACATTATTTCAAGAGAATTAAGAAAAAAACATTATTGTTCTTTAAAAATACCAACAACGTGAATTTGTTTAATTAATTTGTTTATAAAATTATAAAACATTACAAAATGCCAAATTTTTATGACTAAATATCCTTAATAACAGAATTTGAGAGAAATTAAATTCGTATTAACATAAAAGTTTAAATGAAAAAATCGGTTTTTGCAAATTTCATTAGCATTTATTGCTGAATTTTTTTAAAGAAAAATACAAATAGGTCAAGAATTGCGACCTAAAATTTATGTATTTTAAACCTCGTTTTTTTACTTTTAACCCACTGTGCACTAGGGTGGTCCAAAATTTAATTGCAAAATTTTTTTTTCATATCGGGCTATATTAAGATTCTCTCCCGAGCTTTTAAAATTAACACGATATTTTAAGTGGGAAAAGCTCAGTTTACTGAGTTGTATTCTACAGTTTTATTGAACAACTGCCCATTTTTATTGCAGATTTTGGGCGTTTTTAACCGAAAAGAAATCATTTTTTCTTCTGACCTTGCTGAAATTATATTTTCAGTGATTTTTTCTCAAAAAAATCTTATAAACTATCAATATTTGTTTATTTTATAAACAAATTATATAAACAAATTCACATTTTGGGTGTTTTTAAGCTCTTTTTTTCTAGCCTTGCTAAAATTATATTGCCAATGATATTTTCTGAAAAAACTTTTTCCACTCATAATTATTTGTTTAATTTATAAACAAATTATATGAAAAAATGTAGATATTGGGCGTTTTGAAGTGATAACAAATTGTTTCTTCCTCTGAAGTTGCTGAAATTATATTGTCAATGATTTTTTCTAAAAAAAATTTGCAAACTAGCAATATTTGTTTATTTTATAAACAAATTATATAAACAAATGCGATTATCTAGGGAATTAATTGTTAATATAGTTTAAAAAATAATAAACGAAAAACGATTTATTTCTGCCTATAAATATCTGCAATGTACATTTGTTTATAAAAAAAATGATTAGCGATGCTTCGCAACTTTTTTCTATAAAACATCATTGGACGACTTATGTGTGAATTTATTGAAATAATTTGTTTATAAAATGAGCAAATATTAATTCATAGCGAAATTTTTTCAGAAAACATCATTGGCAATATAATTTCAGGACGATCAGAAGAAAAAATGATTTCTTTTTGCTTAAAAACACCAAAACGTACGTTTGTTTATATAAATTGTTTATGAAATAAACAAATATTGATTAGTGGCTAATTTTTTCAGAAAACATCATTGGCAATATAATTTCAGCATGTTTAAAAGAAAAAACGATTTCTTTTGTTTAAAAGCGCCCAAAATGTGTATTTGTTTATGTAATTTTTTATAAAATAAACAAATATTCATGATTGGAAAAAATTTCTTCAGAAAACATCATTAGCAATATAATTGCAACAAGGTTGGAAGAAAAAAACGATTTCTTTTCGCCTAAAAACAGACAAAATATGGATTTGTTTATATAATTTGTTTATAAAATGAAAAAATTTTAGTGTTCACTTATCATCCTAACAATGAAGGCAAGCGATCTCAGAAGATAAATATACTTTAAAGACGAATAACCCTTAACGTCGAGTATTTGTTAACACAATTTGTTTATAACAATTATCTATGCGAGTTAACAATTTTTCCATCTTTTTTATACCTGTGCATTAAATACAAGGGGCGAGAAATATAAGAAAGATTTTGTCTAGAAGTTAAAAAATGGAATTAAAACAATCGAAATTTTTTTCATGGTTTGCATTAAAATAAAAATTAAATAAACAAAATAATACAAAATATACTCTTAACATTTTCTGAAAAATTTAGTCCTGAATTTAAAAAAAAAATCTAAATTCTGTGCATATTTGCTTTCTAAATGTCATTTTGACCCTCGTTTTCCAAATTTCACCCCACCGTACGCCGTTCCACAGTTTAACCAAAAGCACAAAATAAACAATATTTTTGTCCTAACTTATCAGATGTTACTTTTTTTGCAAGATCAGCGAATTGACTAAAGAAGAGCCTCAGTAATTGTACTTACTATTTAACGATATCTTTCAGTAGGATAAAGCAAGAAAAAAATTGTTTATAATGTTTTAAACAAATTAATGAACAAAAGCCTTTTTTGTGATTCGCTATGATTAGTTGTTTGAAATTCACCGTTTTTATATAGAATATGAGAGGAATGTATGCCTAATTATGATTATGTAAAAATATATATGCTGCTTGCCAGCATTATTCAAACAATAATAATGAACAAATTCACATTTTTAACATTATTCCACGGATATAGCCAATTTTTTTTATCAATTGAAACAAAATTATAGCTAGAAGTCACTAACGATATATTTTTAGTGGGTTCCACAAATAAAATTGGCCCTATTCGTGGAATAATATTAAAAATATGAATAATTTTATGAATATTATTTAAATAATTGCCAGTTAATGTTAATTTAAAAATAATGACAGCAAGGAGACTTTGGCAAAACATTTTTGATCAATTCTGCAAAAAAATGGAGCCTATTTATTGTGACATACGAAAACGGTGTATCGTTATATAGAAAAAACCCGTCTCACGATGTTTGTCGCCGCTAAACTCCGAAACTACTTAACCGCTCTTTATAACAAATTTTAAACTCTGTGTAATTTGGCCAACTTAAGAGATAGGATACTTTTTATTTCGATTAATTACCTCGATATATTTTTATTTCAAATTAAATGTTTTATATCGGACAAAGAGTTATAATTACTTGTAATTTCTATAATTTTCTAACAGATGGCGGTGTAAGTTAATTTATTGACCAACACTTTAACATGTTACTTTATCTAGGTTTGGTAAGCAGCCAATAGATGCAGCCATGCTTCGATTTTTTGATGCTACAATCTATTTCACGTCACCCGTATAATATTAATTGAACGAGATGTCCGCTGATTTATTCGTGATTATAAATAACATTTATGACCATGAATAATATTAAGCATACACTTATGATTCTTCTTTTCGTTGCCTGGACGTCCTAACCCCAACTGTCATTTGACTTAGAATAAATTGAGTCGCGACACCCAGTATCTCTTAAAATCGACAGCGCAAGCGCGGCTTCGATCATCGATCACACTTGTAGACTATTGCGTGGCGAGAGCGGACCATTCGCGCGTACCCTGCCGCTGAAGCGAAGCCAATAAAAGTACGGTCCGCGAGACCCAGAAGTCACGAATGGATTCCCATGACAAGAAGGATCAGGCTTAGATCATTGATCGTATTGGATCGATTGAAATATCTTGAGCTCTGTGACAGCCATGTCACAGAGATCAAAACCAGTCTCCTGTCCAGAAGGAAGCGGCACCCCCAGCGAAGTAGCCATCACCAAGATGGAAACGGAATAAGTTGAAAGCTACTTCTTAGAACTATCCTCAAGGAGTAAAAAGCGAAAGCTCGCTAAAATATCCCATAACGCTTCGGACAGCGATAATAGTGGACAATCCTCGGCCACTAAAATCAGAGGAAGCAGTAGGACATCCAGAACGTCAGTAATTAGCTCCGCGCAGCCTAACCTAAAAGAAATTATTGATCCATCCAGTGTTAACACTATAGTATCAGTAGGACCGGAAAATACCCCCTATGAATGTAATTGTGGACGAGGCTACCCATCCCTACACAATTCTCCATAACCTCCTAAAATAGTCCACTCAATACCCATCCATAGTATACAGCATTGGCCCAGATGTTTATTCAGTTCGCGTTTTTTATATTGAAGACTACCGAAAAATTATAGCTAATCTAGAGCAGCAAGGCTTCCAATACTGTCTGTATAAAAGCATTAACTTGCCACCTATCAAGCTTGTCATTCGGAGTATCCCCACTGCGTACCTGGAAGATTAAGTTCTTTCTGAACTCAAAGAGGAAGGATATACTATTGCGTCGGACGCTCGCATGAGATACCAACAAACTAAGAAAGCCCTGCCTATGTTTCTGGTAGCGGTCTTAAATACTCCACAAGCAAAGGAGCTTCTCAATCTTCAGTCCATTGCCTACATAAAAATAAAAGTAGAACCCTACGTTAAACCAAAAGAATTTTTGCAGTGCTACAAGTGCTAAAGATTCCACCAGATCTCTGAGATGTGCTATGCCACTCCACGTTGTGCGCATCTGAGTCACGAATGCACAAAAGATCGTGAATCGCCGGCTACTTGTGCTAACTGCGCTGAAGACCAGACCGCGAATTACAGGGGCTGTTCTGCCTTTATAAAAGCCTCTTTAAACCAGCAGTACAGATTGAACCAAAGGAAAATCGAACACATATAAATACCCCAGTAGTCAATGCCCCAATATCGAAAAAATTACCGCTTTACAGCACAGCCGTCGCCTGTACATAACAAACGAACACGATAAAAACTCACACTAAACAGTTATCCAAAATACCAAAACCCACTAATAATGAAGCTAAAGCACTAACCTCCGCGACAATTCCCATCCCACAAAACAAAAACACTCCAGCAATTACACCCAATAAAAGTTCACCTACTCAAAATATAAAAATAAATCTAGTAAATCTCTTAAGAAGAGCTACAATCTTAACCACCGATACAATGGGGAAAAAAATTAACATTACGGAAGCTATAAATTCAACCGCCGAAATTATAAGTAATATACTTTCTCTTGCTATAGAAAATGGCCACCTTCAATAACAACACACTAAAAATAATTTCTTGGAATGCTCAGGATATCCTTAAAGAAATACATGAATTAGCAACATACCTCTGAAAAAATAACATCACCATTCGCTTGCTCAGAGAAACTTTACGACGCAATACCTTACGCGTCAACCTAGTCCGTGGATATAAATTGTACAGAAATAACACTGAAAGGGGCACCGCGATTCTAATTCAAGATAATATTGATCACCACGAACTAATAATTCCTAAACTTGAAGCCCTCGAAGATACTGCTATACAAATAAAAATTCACAAGAAAACATATGCTATAGTCTCGCTCTATCAAACTCCCTCTCGCGAATCTACAAAAAATGACTAGCGAAAAATATTAAAACTTGCACCCTCGGTAATAGCTGCAGGGGACCTTAATGACAAACACTTAGCTTGGAATCGCAGAACAACTAACAAAATCGAAAAAAAATTATTCGAATTTATAAATGATAAGAATCTCTCAGTCTCTGCACCAGATTCGCATAATGTTTACCCTCGCAACACCAAACATAATACTTACCTTTTTGACTTTGCAATTACCAAAAATAACTTCTATACTCATGACACTCGCACCATTAAAGAATTAGATTCAGATCACCGACCAGTTCTTCTAAGCCTTTTTACAAATTGTGAAAAAGCTCCGGTTACGCCTCGCTATAATTTTTCAAAAGCAGACTGATAAAAATTCCACTCGACCCTAGAAACACTTGTTAATTTTGAACCGTCAATAACAAACTTCAGTCCCTCAGACTACCATTGACAAATACGATCTACCTCTCAGCCCCGAGATTGAAGACCTTATTTACACAGGAAATAAACTTTGCCAAATACATCAAAAAACTAAATCTGTCTCCTTAAAAACATCATTAACCACCTTCGGAAAACTATAGCAATTAAAGTTCAAGAGCACAGATGCAAAAATTGGAATAAAGAAGTAGGTAAACTTAAAATTAAGGATAACTCTGTATATCGTATCACTAAAGCCCTAACGAAGCCGTGAACTAATATTCCCCCACTCAAAAATCCAGACTAAACGTTCGCGCTCTCTTCTATCGATGAAGCAAACCTTCTAGCGAAAAATTATGAAAGTAACTTCGCTCCACATGACGAATCATCAGACTCTCAGGACATTGTGGAAGGTGAACAAATTGTCTCCGATTTTCTTAATATCCCTAGCACCGATATTTTCAAGAAAATAAAACATAGCGAACTGACAAAACAAATCAAAAGTACTAAAAATCACAAAGATCCTGGTCCTGATTCAATTTCAACCGTAATCCTCAAAAACTTCCGATTTAGTGTCTCACTCACCTCGCTAATATCTTCAATGCCTGTATTCAACTAAGCTACTTTCCTAACTCATGGAAAATACCTCACATTTTAGTGAAAAAAAAGGTAAGGATCCATATTATCCAACCAGATACAGGCTCATTAGTCTTCGCAACACAATGAACAAAATCCTTGAAAAAAAAGATTCACTCGCGTAAACTTTCACCTCGAAGAAAACAGCATCCTTAAACCGCAACAATACGGCTTTGATCATTACGAATAAATAAGAATTTTAACCTTTCCCTAAAGAGAAAGCAAAAACTAAAACTATAAATAACTGCTGTTGCAGATGACACAGCGTTATTCACTTCCTCCTGGTCCGTTCAAAAAATTTGAAAACCACTTAATAAAGCTCTTGAAGTCATGGAGACTTGGGCTAAACAATGGACAATAAAAATAAACATAGCAAGGCCAGAATCCATTCTTTTCTCAGTCAGAAGACCAGCTAAAATTGATCCACCCAAAATGTTTAACGAACCAATAGAATGGACTCGAGTCTAATACCCGAATATTGACTCCTGATCTACAAAATGTTTATCCGACCAATCATAACTTATGCATAACATACAAGATAAATTTCTCAGACCTATCACAAAAATCCCCAGATATATTAAGAACTCTGTCCTTCACAGAGAATTTCAGCTACCATACATTTCAGAGTATATCAAAGAAACCGCCATTAAATTCTACGAATCTGCATCATCATCACCTTTTGAACACATTTCCTCTCGAGGGAAATATAATTTTGATCCATTTCGCAAACACGCAATGCCAAAAGACTTTCTTATGAAATAAATCACCCAGGTTGAGGTGGCCCTACCAACTCCGACCTACTAGCAACTTCATTTGTCGACCCTCTACCCCCTTCCTCCACTTATTTTCTCATATTTTCTTCTATAAAATAAATTAACAGATTTTTCTGGTTTATTCCCACCTGTGGGCTTTTTTCCCCACAAATAATTAACGTCAATTTAAATTCAAGTCATGTCAAATCTCTCTCAGATTGTGTAATAATGCCCAAACGGGTAACGCACCACCACTTCTTCCAATCTGATACTGATCATTCTTCGGGAAGATCATCAATAGGGAGTGCGCGACTTTACCGCACCAGCCGCCTACACAGAAAAACGCTGGTGTATAATTTACTGCAGCTCAAATTTCATTGATCTTACAAACATCTGAGCATCTATGAGAATATATCATTTTTACACTAAATTTTGGCTCCGGCTGAGTTGTGGAGTGCTAAACATAGAGTTAATACAGATAGAGGCGACAAGCCATAGGCCGCTCTGTAAGCGGGACCGTCCATCTCAACTTCGCTGAG
>JAAAKG020053838.1:0-18221 GCA_010014905.2 Druon quercuslanigerum
CCGGTTAAGAATCGGTTAGGAATCGGGTATAAATATTGCAGGATGCTGGTTAGAAACTGATTAGGTGCCGGTTACAAGCCTGAGACAAAATCCAGATAGAGACCGGTTAGGACTGGTTAAGAACCGAATAGGAATATTATGAGAACCCAGTTACAAGCCGTTTAGGGGACGGTTACAACCCGGAGACGAAATTCGGATAGGGACCGGTTAAGAATCGGTTAGGAATCGGGTATAAATATTGCAGAATGCTGGTTAGAAACTGATTAGGTCCCGGTTACAACCCGGAGACAAAGTCCAGATATAGAACGGTTAGGGCCGGTTAAGAACCAAATAGGAATATTATGAGGGTCCAGTTACAAACCGGTTAGGTGACGGTTACAATCCCGGAGATAAAATACAGATAGAGACCGGTTAGGGCCAGTTAAGAAACGAAAAGGAATATTATGCGGACCCAGATACAAACCGGTTAGGTGACAGTTACATCCCGGGGACGAAATTCGTATAGAGGCCGGTAAACAACCGGTTAGGAATCGGGTACAAATAATACAGGATGCCGGATAGAAAGCGGTTAGATGCCGGTTACAACCCGGGGACAAAATCCGGTTAGTGACCGGTTAATGCCAGTTAGAATCCACTTCTAACCGGGTTCTAACCGTGTTCTATCCGACATTTTAAGCAGGGAATATATCAACAATTCAATAAATTAAAAAACTAACATATTAAATATAAAATAAATTTATTAAAGCATTATGCATTAGTTCTTATATTCTTAAGGTTTGGCGCACCTTTTCTTTAGAGGTTAGTTAAAAGTTTTTACCTCTACAATTACGCCTTTTCGTAATAGTCAGTCTTGTATGGTTCGTCTGTAAACATCGTTTTACATTATGTAACACTTTCAAAAATTATGGGAGCCTCTCTTATGTCTATTAGGCTTTAATTAAATGACATTCTCATTCTTTTTAATACATTTTTTTTAAATTACGATTTTTATTTTTCATCAAATATAACATCGCTTTTTGACTCCGGTATTTTTTAATATTAAATTTTTTATTTATTTTTTGTTTAAACCATTGTCCTTTTTACGACAATAATTATTGCGACTTTAAAGATTTTTTTTAAGGAAATAAATATGTTTTTTACATGTTATTTCGGATGCTTTTATTTTGTCTTCATATTGACCGTAAGACCGAAAGCATTGATAAATTTAGCTAAAATATTGATTGTAAAGGTTAGTTTTTAAACAAATACGTGATTTATGAGTCAGTTGATTCACAGAAATCTTAAAGTAAATACTTTACCCAGTGAATTTGCAATTATAGACGTTCAGAGTAAAGAAAATTAAATTAAAAAAATATTCTAAATTTAAATTTGATGATATAGCATTACAAAACTCAGCTTAAATTTAGTTATACCAGCCTTTCAAACCACTAAATAGTAAAAGCTAAGGAATGTACAAAATCACTTTTTGAATTTTTAGGAAATTACAAAAACTTAAAAAGAACTGAATAAAGTTATAAATATTTAAATATTTAATTGAAAATGCGTTTTTTGTGGGAAATTCGTTCTTTTATGAAAATTGAACTATTAAATTTTTGATTTCAAAATTTATACTTATATTTCAAAAATAACTTTTGTAGTGAAAAATCTAAATTTTTAATTCAAAGTTGACGTACTTTGTTTAAAACTCTTCCTTTTTTTATATAAAAGTAATCTACTTAGAAACTCGCGCTCTGTTTGGAAATTCAACTACCTTGTAGAATTTTAAACGTTTTTGTAGAAATGTATTAATTTTTATACTTCTTTTATAGTTGACAATACAATTATTATGTCGAAAATTAGTAGTTTTAGTAAAATTTGGATCTTTTCAATTTAAGCTGAAATTATTCTTGATAAAATCTTAACAATTAACAAACTTTAAAAATTAATATTCGGTAAAAATTTGTATCTTCATTCAAAATTATCAATCTCCTTAAATCGAAAAATTACACGCAGTTGTAGCTCGAAATTGATGATAACAGTATATGCATGTAAAGTCTCTTTAAAATTATACATAACACCAGAAATTTTTTGTCAAAAAAAAAAAAGATATTCAAAATGTAAATTAAAGTTTTTTTTAATGTAGAATTTTGTTAGCTATTTACGGAAGGAAAAGTGAGACGTTTCTTTAGCCGATTTTTTACATTTTGTAATTATTGAATCGGAAATTAACATACATATAAATTTCAACTTGTAATCATTTCAGTACTAAGTTTTGTCAAGCAGATAGGGTCATGATTTGAGTAAATAAAAACCTTAGTCATAACAAAAAAAATATATAACTTATTTCTAAATATTCAGCATAGCTTATAAAGAGAGCAGTTTTTTCTTCTTAGTTGAGTATATAAATATATTAATATATTTCAGGATGAACACTCGCAAATATAGAAAAAATAATTATGTGCTGGTTTGCATATGGATAAAAAAAATATTTTCCACTTATTAGAAGTAAAAAGAAACCTTTAAAAAAAATGTGAACCTTCTTTAAATGACGTAAATTATAAACAAAATCTGGTATTATTTCTAATAGACTAGCTTACCAATTTGAATTTCTTACTCTAGATTTGACACGATTAAATTAAAAAAATTATTATTTCTTATGAAATCTACAATATTTAAAGAAATTTTTAATAATTTTCAGGTCATGTAACCTTGCACGGATCTAATTTATATGGGCTCTATCTATAAACAAATTAATATGCATACAATATAACATCTGCAAATGAGAGGAAATTAAAATTTTCAATTTTTTTAAAACGAAAGCCATACGAAGTATTTCAATTTTTTCAAGTCAATAGAGAATGGTTGATAGATTAGGTGTGCAAATAAGTCTGTCTCTTCCATTCTAAAGCAATAAATTCCAAGAACGTGATGTTTGTGGAGGTGTGGTAAGGTGTTTATAAGATTTAAAATATTTCCTGCTCATTGTTTGAATAATAAGTAGTTACCAAATAGTAGTTTTGTAGTGTACCGAATTATTAGATTTTTGAAATAATCGAATAAGTCATTTTTCGTTAACCATTAATTGCTCACATTTCTCTAATTGCATTAGTAAAATTTGATTTTTAATTATTGATATTTCACTAATTTAGATTCTAGAAAATGAACGAAAAACTGGCCATGTTAGTTTACAAACTGGATTTCGGGAGGAGGGGGGGTCCAAACGGAAGAAAAAAATTGTTGACGTAGTATATGGACGGTACCTAAAGATAACTACAGTATGCCATTACCTCCTACGTTCATTCTCTTCCAAAGTTTGATTGTGGATCTGCGTCAAATCTGCGAACTGGACCCTGTAAAAAACGGATTATAACAATACAAATATTTTTGAGAGAAGCTAAAAATAGGGCCCAGGTGCAATAAAGGTACACACCATTTGTTCTAGCTAATACGAAATCCCAAGATAAGTTTCAATTTCTTAAACGCTGTATCTAGATGCTAAATTTTATTTTACTATTTTTAGTTTTACGCTTTTTTTGGAATTATCAATTTGAATTTTCTTTTACTTCAACTTGTACTCAATTAGGACTACTTTATTGGTCAAATGACATCTAGAAGTACAATCTCTTAAAATTGTATTATAGATTTCGTAAACTACCGAAGCACGGGTTGAAGTAAAAAAAAAATAAAAACATTATCACTGCTAAAAGAAGTGGAAGTGAAAAAGGGGAATATTACTGATGTGTTTATCAAATGTACTGTACCTGTATATCTGTTTTTGACTCTGAGAGGCAAATCTAATCTGTACCAAGAGATAGAAATAGAAATAATTAATTGAAATATTGAATGTAAAGATGGAATAATAAAATCTTTATAAATTATACGGTACCCAAGTTGTTTTAATGATCAACATGTGAACTTAATTCTAAAAGAGGAAATGCGGATGTGTTTTAATAGCTAAAAATATTTTTAAATAAACAATTTAATAGGGACACTTTTGATAAATTAAGCGCTATGTAATTTTGACTTTGTGGAGAATTTTTATAAATTGTACGGCATTCCGTCAGAATAAATACAAATGTGTTCCTAAAAATATGATATAAATGATTTAATTGGCGCATTTTTGTTCAATTATGCGATTATGCGATCAATCGATTAATGTTCATGATAGATTGATAGATTGCATTTGATGACACCAATGTCAGAGAGCTGATACTTAGTTTCCTGCCCGGCAGGAAGTAATAGTGCCACCAATGTGGCGTTAGCCAAGATAATGACAGAAGTTATTTTCTTTGTCTTCACTTCGAAAAGTCAAAAGCTAAAGCTCGACAAATCGTACAAAAGCACTACGGACAGCGAAAGCCGTGGCCAATACTCGGCAACCTCAATCAGATGAAGCTGTAGGACGTCGAGAACGTCAAGCGTGAATATGGTCTGTCAGATTTAAAAGTAGTCGCTAATACTCAAAATCTAATTATAAAAAACATACAGGGCCAGAAATAATACCCCGAATTAATGGTATTGTAGATGACGGTAATCATCTCCACACATTTATGCATAAACTACTAAAAGATTATACGTAATTTGAACTGATAGTATACAATCTCGGGCCAGGTGTCTATTCCGTTCAAGTGTCATGTCTCGAAGAATATAGAAAAATATTACTAATCTAAAGCAGCAAGGAATTCAATATTACCTATATGAAAGCATCGACTCTCTATATATTAAAGCAGTGATTCGAAATATCCTCATAGAGTTCCCGGAAGACTCAGTTCACTTCGAACTTTAAGATGAAGGGTTCGTAATCACGTCAGTTACGCAAATGAGAAATCGGCAAACTTAAAAAGCATTGCCATTGCTTGTGGTAATGTTTTAGAATACCCCTCAAACAAAATAGATCTTCAATCTGCCTTTTCAGATCGTCTTTTAAAAAATTAAATTCGAGCCCTATGTTAAATCTAAGAAAACCTCCTAGTGCTTTAGGTAACAGAGGTTCCACCATATCTCTGACATGTGGCATGCCATTTCAAAGTATGTGATGTGCGGTAGCGCGAATCAGATTTTCCCGTACAAAAAGAATCCTGAATTGTCGGACACTTGCGCTAACTGTGTTGGAGACGACCCCGCGAATTACAGAGGTTGATTTGATTTCAAACTGCTTTCAGGAAACCCATAATTAATCAATCAAAACCTAATAATGCGCATAAAGAAACAGTACCTAATAAATCAGTTGTTAGCACTTTTTAAAAAGATAATTATACACATTAAGACTCCCCATAAGAAAGTGCCCAGCTACAGAAAAAATTACCACTTTACCGTGCGACCCAAAACATCGACAATTACTAGCAATCGCACTAAGTCTCCTATCGCCAAGAAAATTTCAGGCTAACAAATTAAAATTACTCCAGCTATTGTCCCCATTAAAATCACTGCCTCCCAGGATGTCACAGTAAATCTAGAAAATATACTAAAAAGAGCCACGAAATTATTCATTTAATAACACTACTCTCAAGATCATTTTTTGCAATACTCAGGATATCCTTGAAAAAGGCATGAATTAACCAAATACCTCTACAAGAATTAAATCACCATTTTCTTGCTGAATAAAACTTTACTTTGCAATTCCATATAAATCAATCTACTTCGCAGATACAAATTTTGTGAAAATAACACTAATAGAGGCACTGCGATCTTAACTCGAGATAATGTTTAACACTACGAGCTAATAATTCCTGCACTTGAAGCTATGGCTATACAGATAAAAATTCATGATAAACCGTATGCCATCGTATGCCAACAAAATTGGAACACATTTCCTTGAATTTATAAACAACCAGTAACTATCTGTTTCCGCACCAGACTTGCATACTTACTTTTTCCTCAATATCAATTACAAATCTGACCTTATTGACTTTTCAATTGCATAAAATAACTTCTATAATCATGACACTCTCTTTATTAATGAATTGGACTCAGATTCTCGATCATTTTTTCTAAGAAATTTTGCTAAATATTAAGAAGGCTGCAGTCTCGCCTCGCTATAATTGTGCAAAAGCAAATTGACAAACACCTAAATTGACTATAGAAACTCAGTTTAATTTTAAACCTACGATAAAAAACACTTCTCACATTGACTAAGCCATATCTAATCTCACCTTTAGCATAAAACCTGCAATTTACGCTTTAGTCCCTCAGTCTACCATTAAAAATTACTATCTACTTGTTAGCTCCGAGCTTAAAGCTCTTATCTGCAGGCGTAAGAAACTCTGCCAAAAACATTAAAAAACTACAAACTGTATACTTAGAAACGTTATTAACCACCTTCGGAAAACTGTTCCAATTAAAGTTCGAAAGCACTCATGCAAAAATTGGAATACAGGTGTACATAAAATTGAAATCAAAAATAATGTAATACGTTGCATAAATAAAGCCCTAATGAAGCCTCGAACTAATATTCCCATTCTCAAAAAACCGGATTAAAAGTTTGCGCTTAGTCCTAACGATGAAGCAGATCTCCTAGTAGCAATTTATGAAAGTAACGTGGCTCCATACGACGAATCTTCTGAACTGCAAAACACCTCCGAATGTAAAAAAATTGTTTCCGACTTTTTAAAAATCTCAAGCAGCAATAATTAAAAATAATAACCTGCAAGGAATTATCCAAACTAACTAAAAATATATGTAAATAGCAAAGGAGCCGGCCATGATTGAATTTCAAATTTAGTCTTCAGAAGGCTTCCTATCTCGTGCCTAACTCTTTTTATACTTATCTTCAACGCCTGTATTCTACTAAACTACTTTCTTGAAATTTGGAAAATAGCTCACATTCTAGTCTTTTAGAAAAAAGACAGGGATCCATATCATCCAACCATTTACAGGCCCATTAGTCTTCTTTAAAATTAGCAAAATTGTTGAAAAAATAATACTCACTTGCGTAAATTGTCACCTAGAGGAACACAGCATCCTTTT
Organism: Druon quercuslanigerum; assembly: GCA_010014905.2. Classification (NCBI taxonomy): domain Eukaryota; kingdom Metazoa; phylum Arthropoda; class Insecta; order Hymenoptera; family Cynipidae; genus Druon; species Druon quercuslanigerum. The sequence continues at coordinate 6,946 of JAAAKG020053838.1, forward strand.
ACTGCAATAATATGCTTTTAGAAAAGGTCACTCTACGCAGCACACTATGCTCAAGCTTACCGAAGCCATTAACTGAAATTTCAATCGACATACTGGAGATGTATTCCTTGATGTATTAAAATCTTTTTTTATTATCTTGCAGGTAGAACTATTCAGAATACTAATAAACTACAATTTTCCAAGAGGAATTATGCATTATATACACTTTTATCCTTGCAACAGAAAATTCGCAGTCCAAATAAGCCATACCCTCAAAAAAAACTATTCAAGCCTGTATGCCCCCAAGTCAGCATTCTAGGACCATTATTATCTACGTAAACGACAAAACTGAGATCCCCGAAGTTTCAATTGAATTATGTGCAGACTTGGGCTAAACTGTGGAGAATAACAGTACAGGAAGCAAATTTAGAATCAATTCTTTTCTCAGTCACAAGGCCAGCGAAAATAGATCCGTCCAAAATTTTTAACGAACCTATAAAAAGAATAAAAACCATAAAATTTGTGGGAGGTTAACTTTAAAAACGTCTCAATTAGAAGCAGCATATCCACGAAACAAAGGAAAAAGCACTTGGAGTAATATCAAGCCTCAATCCTATTATTCATAGAAACTTGAGTCTAAAACTTAAATACAAAATCCTGATCTATAAAATGTTTACCCGTCCAATAATAACGTATGCATCTACCAAATGAAACGGCATATCAAAAAGTAATATAAATCACATTCAGATCATTCAAAATAAATTTCACATACGTATTACAAAAACCTCTATATATCTAAGAACTCTGTCCTTCAGAGAGAATTTTAACTACCATACATTTCAGAGCATATTAAAGGAACAGCCATTACATTTTACAAATCTAAGTTATTATGACCTAATTAAAATATTTCATCTTCAAGCAAATATAAGTTTAATCCTCATCGCAAACACGCGTTGCCAAAAGCCTTTTTCGTGTATACATACAGCCAAGTTCTCAACAGAACCCTCACTGTCAGAGGTCCACCGAGACCGGAACGTACACATGCATATGCACAACTGAGTGTTCACTGGATACATCACCGACAGAATGCCATCCAAAATCGAAACATCCTCACATCCATCCCACATATACAGGTTTATGTATTTTCCCTGTTAGGTAAGCTACCCAAACGATTTAACGAAAGTTTTTGGTGTGTTCAGATCTTGCTCTTGGCTAATCTCTCTTTTTTAAAGCTCCCACTGATCTGATCCTAGCTTTTGATATCTTTATATGTCAAAAAATTTTACGTTACTCCCTCAAGGACCACCTACAGTCTACACCCACCTATTTGAGTAAAACAAAATTTGACTACAAAGTCCAGCATCCACTGAATTAAGAAACACAGAACACAAACAGCTATCACATAGGGACCAGATGGTACCAAGATATTCTGGTGGATTTTTTTTTCTAACAATAATAATCCGACTCGCATTTTTACCTCATACCTAAAGTCAGAAAATAGATGTGTCTGCAAAGACGGAGCATCCCTTCACCGCTGACTATCCTAAGTGTTCATTTACTTAGCGTGAGGTCCATATGCAGATTGATTCCGATTAGAAAAAGATTTTTTAATATCTCATACGAAAGTCATTATGTGACCACTAACAGAGTCAATTTTCAGAGAAGCGTCTTTCGAGGCAACAGCATGAGTACTTTCTCCATTTTCCTCACATTATTGTCACTATGTCTTGTAATCCGTCATTCCCAAGGGTTCTTCCCCGACAGACCAGGATATGGAAAGCATAAGGTCATTCATGTATGTTACATAGCTGATCTCAAAACAAATGCTAGAAATAACGAGTTAGATTTACAACTAGATCTATATCTAGTTATATATATATTTATATGTATAAGCAGATTTATTTCAAAGAATTTTCGAGGAGTACACTAGGGATATTGGAATTTAGTTTCATTTAAAAAAATTTGCTGAGGCTCATTTCGTTCATCACCTTGATGCTACTAAAAATACCTGCAGATACCTAGGCGTGGCACAGAGCAGCATTAAGTATTTTAAATGTGTAAATAATGCTCTTAGATGCAGATAAAAACATTATCTCGAAAATTCCATCCTCCGAAATATCGGCGAAGAACAATGTATTTACAACAAACATGCTGGCTGTCTTGGTACTATACACAATACTCTATACATTTGAATTGGATCCATTGACAAAGGACGTTCTTGATGGAACGCCGTCAAGATAGTCGCAAATGGACAGGACCCTCTTCTTTAGATGACCAGGTAAAAAAAAGAATCAGACAAAGAAGCGTTTTTATACAAAACTGCGGAGGAGGGTACAGACATACTTTTACTTCATTTCAATATCAGGGTTGAGGAAATAATTGAAAAATGGTTGATCTCCTATATTTACTTATGAAGGCATGGATAAAGAAAGAAAAGGAGAAAAACTCTTGCTAAGAGCTCCTCGATAAGAGATTTCACGGCATATTCCACAGAAATATTAAGGATCTGTTGATTTTATATGATGTAGCGTTTGCCTTCCTTAACTTGACCAGATTAAATTTGGGTACAAACGATTGTTTTGAGGTTTTAAAGCGGTGTCGTTTCAATATATATATGTGGTACAAAGTTTGTTGTAAAGACAACCTCGATAACTTTGTTATTGTAACGTCTCACGCAATGTATCCAATGCGGCAATCCGGAAAAAGTCTCGTGAAATCTAAGTACATTGAACATCTGCAGAAAGACTCTCTGCTGCACTTTACGCGCGAGTGTCTGCGTTTCGTTGACATGGATGGGTGCTTTTCTCTCAAGATATTACACAGAGAAAGTTTAGCCCCTACATGAATACCGATAAATCAGCTATGATATTCTTTTCGAATGGTGCCAAATATTTGACAATGACCTTCAATGTAACGATGTCAATCCGGATAATGTGAGGAAAGCAAACGTTAGCTCATACGACATCGACTGATATTTCACATTACTGTTGAAGATGTCATGCATCCTCTTGTCGACGAGAGTCTCGTCTATTCTCTATTAGTTCTATATTAGAATTATATAGAATTATATTATATTCTCGATTATATTTGTTGTAACCAGAATGTTCCTGTTATGAATAAATTTGTCAGTCATTATTCCGCTACCGTCTTGTTGGCGTCAGATGTAAAGTCGCGGAATAGGTGACTTAATGCAGGCTTTTTTTATGTGCATAATATTTTCTGATTCGTAATTGAAAGATTCGATTACGTCATTTGTCCAATGGAAACACTCAAAATGAATAGGGTACTACCGAAGCGGCAAGCATCTTTTTTGCAAATACTTTTTTCCTGCTAAAAGTTTGGAGGACCAAATCTGTTGGATAATACATCTGTAGCTGCATCAGAGAGCATTCCTTATAGATGTTATAGCGTCTCGACCGACGAGATTAGGGTTAGATTGTGTTCTTTGACAATCCCTATAGATAGATCTAGTTGCTCTTTATTTTTAGCATAGATCTTGAGATAATCTATTTAAAATACGTGATTATTCTTATGCTTTCGATATTCGGACTTTCCGCAGAAGTACCGTTGGGAATGATAAAGTCTGAAGGATATTCCGAATAATGTGATGCAAAAGAGGAAAACATTCAGGGTATTGCCCCTGAAAGGCACCTCCATTAAAGATAAAGTTGTTAGTTGTCGTAAGATACTTTCCAAATGAGATAGTGCTTCAAGGGTGGTTTACCCCCTCTGAATTAGAATGGGGGTGCCTCACGCCAATAGACTGCGATGTTTTTTATTCCGACAATGTTATCTATCCTAAAGAGAATTTTTTACTACGACTATTAGACTGCAACTGTTACAAACGTTTAAAGAAATAAAATTTTTAATTAATAGTAGTTTACCATCTTTAAATGTGACACAGAGTGTAAAAAGATATGACGTCTTGTATTTTTTTATACCACTTCATTAATCATTCAAAAATAAAATTTGACTTGGATGATAATCAGTAATTTTTGTGTATGTTAGCCATAGGGGGCAGTTAGTGCTCCGTCTAAGGAGGTGATGGTTGGAAAATTAATATAATACTGCATTCTAATAACATAATTACAGTCTAAACAATTTTTAAACTGCCTCCTAATGGTTAATTTTACTGAAAATTATATTTCTCAAGTAATTATTCGAAAAGTTTGAAGGGTGATTTCACCCCCTGAATATAATTTCTGGCACGTATAAAAAAATACGTGTACCTTATTTTTTAGTGCTCTAAAACATACTTCAGAACGTTTCAAATCGGAGGCGGACACTTGGGTAACCTTCCTTGTAAGTAAGATTTAATGCAGTGTACGAGAGAAACTGGATATTTATATTCTATTAGTTTATAGATTTAGCCGCAATTTCATACTGAATTAAAGGCTTTTCAATATCCATTGATAGTATACTTCTGCGTTTCTTTTTGTTGAAAATTTCTGTAATGTGATCCACCAATCTGGCCAACGGATCCAAAGTACGATGATTCTTGCGAAAACCAAATTGCTCTTTGGTGACTTTATTGATAGGACGTAATAAACTAATTACGAATTTTCTATTCGTTTGGGAAATAACTGGTGCACATAATCGCATTTATTATTTTTGTGAAAAAAACCACCGCCTTTCTTGCATGACTCTTTAGTATGTGGAACGTTATTTTATCTTCAATCAAACTTTCTAAGTAACCTGCCAGAACATTGAGTTTTTCATTAGTATCGTAAACATATTGTTTATTATATAATAGAGTTGGTATTTTTTTAACATCTTTAGTAATAATATTTAATTATTTGTAAATCGAGTTTTCTTTTGGGCTCTCGTTACTAATTTTGACTAGAAATAAATCAAATATGCTAGTTCGACCTACTTTTGGGTAGTATAGGTAGACTAAATTGGCGCAGATATGGGTATACTTTTCTTTAGACATAGCAGCAGTAATTTTTTGCCCATTTTATTATTTGTGAGGCAATTCCATGCCGTGTATCTGCAATTAATGTTGTATTTGTAGTTGTAAAACTTTTAGTCCTTCAAAATATTATGCTTAAGGATCCGCCTTGACTTCTTCTGGCATTAAATTTGGCGGTATTCCCTTTAGCACCATTTTTCAATGTTTCTGTTTCGGATTCCTATTTGAATGGTATTCAATATTTGTTCCCTTTAATTTCTTGCAAACCGTATTATTTTAAATCTGTATGGCTGTGTAATAAATGATTAAATTTTTCTGATATTTAATCATTAGCTTGCTATTTAACTTAGTTTTCATATCATCTAGAGCCTTTAAATGATTTTTTAGATAAATGTACACAACTAGGGTTGGCATTTTTTCCCTTTTTTCACTTTTGAAGTCTTGAAGTATTTTTAATGTCGAATTAGGACTTTCACTTATAGGTTTGTTATAAATACACTTGAAAGCCTTTTTTGTCCCACCGTGTGGCCTCTAATAGAGTGAAGTGAAAAAAGACCGAATTAGAACTAGATTCATGCGAATTTTTAATTATCTTAAATTGCAAAATACATTAATCTTTAATATTAAAATAGATACATACCCTCTTTTAAAATGGTGTTAATATTCTAATACACTGTGTCTTTGAATAGCAAAGTGCAAAGGTAAATATAATTTTAGAAAATATTAAACTTAGTGAGATTTTTCAATTAAAACTAGGTGAAGCAGTTGCAGTGATAGCGTCATTTTATTAATTGGTAATTTTACGTTTTTCTCTTTAATTTCATGCACTGTTCAGGACCATTGGGAAATATTAGATCAAAATTTTTTTGCTTTACGGAAAATTTGGTTTGATTTTTCGGCGACCGTATCATGACATTTTGTTTGCAGTTACGTAAAAATGCAGATCTTCGCAGTCTGCGACTTTTATTCTAATAAATATTTGTTTTAAATAATTATGTTATCAAAAAAATTGTAGCTAATGCAAAAACCCAAGTAAACCATCCGCAATAGAACATTTTTGAAATGAAAAATTTACGCAATTTTAAGCATGCATGAATTTAATAATCTCGAAAAATGTAAAGCCAATTTTTTCCAAGTTATAACATGATATATAGGCAATTTTTGAGACCCGCTTCGTCCTCAGCTCCTGAAGGTCTGTCGGAAACGAATGATCACTTACAGCACGCAAAATTCTTTTTAACGAACCAGCTGAATTGTAACCCAAAAAAACATCACTTTACGAAAAGAGATGAATTTTTGACAAAATAATTAAAGTTACAACAAAATAGTTCAATTCTAACCAAAGATTGAATCCTAAATTTTTCCGATTGAATATTTGCATTTCAACAACAACAAAAAATAGTATTTTTAACAAGTTGAATTCAATCAATAAGTAGAAAGAATTTGCAATACAAAATTAACTTTTTATAAATAAGGGAATATTCTAAAAAATACATGCATTATTAGAAAACCGTTGGATCTTGAAGCCCAAGAGATGAATTCTCTCAAGAAATTTTTGTGCGAATCTTTGAGTATTAAAAACAAAACAAAAAAGTTGCGACAAGAAAATATAAATTTCCACCGTAAGCATTACTTTGCATTCAGATAGTAAAATATTAATTTATAATTATAACTCTTTAACAACAACAAAAATAATTTTTCTAAGTTGATTCAATTCGCACCCTAGTAGGTGATTTTTAAATCAAAAATGTGAATTTTCCAACAATGAAGATAATTGCATACCTGATAAGATAGATTTTTAACAATGTACATCAATTTACACACAAATTGTTAACGTTTCTACTAGAAAAAAATTAATTAGCTTTCAAAAATATCAATTAATTAATCTAAAAGGTAAAAAAAAATTATTTTTAACCAAAAATGAACCGAAAATCCAATAAAATAGCTTAATTTTCAACTAGAGAAATGAATCTTCAAACAAAACAAAATTTTCAAAAATCAGTTCAACTTTCAACCCAGTAGGTTAGTTTTTGACAAAAACTATCACTTTTCAACCAAATAGTTGCAATTAAAAGAAATTTTGCAGGAAAATCGTAAAACTTTTAACCGCAAAAGACAAATTCTGAATCCAAAATATAATACTTGACTTTCAGCCAAAAATAAAGAGATTCTCTTATTATGTTTTATTAATTCAGGTCGCAGTAGAGGAAAAAAAGAGAAAAAAGGGGAAGTTTCTTGGAATCAGAACAAAATTATATAATGTGTATACTGGGTGGGCCATTTAAATCTATCCACCCCAAAATACCTGGAAATAAGCGGTATACAAAAAAATTGTGCGGACAAAAGTTGGTCATGACAATAGGGGCCATCTTTCTGGAAAATCGGTTTTGACCCTGAGATCAATTTTTAAGTTAATTTAAAGGTTACATTGATTTTTTTTTAAAAGGAACCCCTATTTCTGACACTAGATTCTGAAAGAGAGGAAAATTTAACGTCCTAAATTATAGTTAAGAATCAATTTCCACGAGGTCAAATAAAGATTAAATTGAGGAAAAATTTCAAAAATCATGCAGAGCATGATTTTTTTGTTTTATTTTTTTTAACACGTTTGAGCAACACAAAGCTGGGTTGCATTTGGGACCAACGACCTTGATCACCTTGACCTTGAGGCCAACTTGGAAGGTCATTCGTAGATAAAAGCGTGGAGTTTGTTGATTTGGAGCTTGTGAGTTTGTATGTGTGATTTAGGGTCTATTAGTTCAAGAAACGAACACTTTAACCTTCAAATGACCTTCCAAGCATGCCTCAAGGTCAAGGTTCTCAAAGTCATTGGTCCCTAACCCACTCCAGCTTTGTGTTGCCCAAACGTGTTTAGAATCTAATGTTAACAATAGAGGTTTCTATTTTAAAAAAACGATGTGACCTTTAAATAACCTTTAAAATTGATATTAAGATCAAAACTGTTTTCGCCGAAAGATGCTCCTTATCGTCCTAAGCAACATTCGTCTGAATATTTTTTTTTATACTGTTTATTTTCGGAGATTTTGGGGTGGATAGATTAAAATAGCCCTGCCTGTATAAAAGATCGATTAGGAAAAAAAGTGTAAAGTCTGAAATATGAAAGTGGTTCTCAAGCGTATTCAGTTTTTGTTGAACTCTACTGGTGCAGGGCGACTGATCTTTCCCAAAATTCACGAACATTGCTGAAATTTATCATCAGAAAACGTAAAAAACGTTATCAACACCTCTGAAGGAACTTCTAGACCCCCCCCCCCTTATTGCCAATTATGGTTTTTGGCACGTACCCCTCTCCACCTCAAATTGGTGATTAGCTGATGGAGGGTCCCACTGGTGAAAGCAAATCCAGGGCCGTGCACATAAAAGAAATCAAAGCAAAGAATATCCTCAGGTCCAGTAAATTTTTCGAGTGTAGTAGTTTTATCTGAAAGACTTTTTATGGTTTAATCTAGTGTACCGATATATTTAGAGTTTTCGAAGAAATGACACTATATTATTAATTTAAAGAGCATTTATTACCACATCTTGTTACAATTTATATTCTTTACGTAATTATAAAACTAACAAAAGTTTAGTAAAAGTATTGAAACATAGTGAAATGAATACCATTATTTATCATTAATAATTAATTTTGTTTGTTTCCGCCTCAACCAGAAGCTGGTGGATGATAATTAACAACACGCTCTGGTGAGATTTTTTCGTTCATCCCATAGGCCTTCATTTCGTCTATAGTCATTCCATGACGTTTGGAAGGAAATGAGTTTAAGCTCAACTTAATTACTTGCAACAAATGGTTAAGTATTGGGCGAAGAAACCCATTTTCGAATCTTCCAAGGACGACACGCTGCTTCATTATCACAGGCAAAACTCCTTCTATCAATGGATAACGACCTTTTGCTGCTTCGTAAAATATACACTGAGAAATAGTTATCAGCCTATAAGTGGTAGGGTTTGGAACTCCTGATAAGCCGGGTATATCGTTTCTGTTCTTAATCAAATGTAACTTCTCAGAAATGCCGGGGGGTGGAGCTAACGACAAATCTTTTCTTTTATTACCTTTTCCTCGCATTTCATCAGTCACATAATTATACATAATTGCGATGTACATATTTGGATCTAAAATAAGAGATAGAAAAGTAGTTTTAAAATAAAAATATTACTTTAAATAAATAAATAAGAATTCTTTTATAAATTATACGGCATACAAATTGTGCTGATTTTTAGCCTGCAAACTCAATTCCGTAGGATGAAACACAAATTTATTTCAATAGTTAAAAATATGAGCAAGAACGATTTACTGGGAATATATTTTATTAATCATACTATATAATAATTTCGAAATATTTTTTTCTGTAGAAAAACCTTGCAGCATGAGGTGATTATGGCACCAAAATTATTTCTGTTGTCTTTGTTAATCAGTAACGGCTTTTTTCTGCTTTCGGTCGCTCACTACTTGTGAACATCGACGACGGAAATGATATTTTTTTAAATAATCACCTTAAAGTTCAAGTTTAAACCATTCATATTAAAAGGTGCCGACAGGTTTTTTAAATTTTACATAGAAAATAAACTTATTTTTCAGTCCTCTTTCCTCGAATATGCATTATTTTTCTTGGCGTAGACATGAAGGAATGAAACTAGGCTCAGATTTAGGATGTTCAATATATAATAATTGAATTTAAATTCTGCAAAGTACACGTGTTCACTAATTTTGGGTTATATGAATTTATGTGTTAAATACCGCTTTACCCAGCCAGACGGATTTCCTGCTCTAACGCTATCTCCAAACGCTCGCTGAAGTAGTGCTGCTTATTGCTATCTTACAGTGCAGTGGAATGCGAATATTTCTCGCTTATAATATTCTATTAATTATTGGAAACGTCTCAGGCGAGTACGTCATATATTTTCAGGCACCGAGCCCTAGCCCATTTACATCGAAACCTGGGTGAGGGAAATTAAATTAAGTAATTACGCTTTAAGCTGATTGGAATCTAGCCTCAAATAGATTTATAATCAATTAAAGTGTCTTTTTTTTAATATATATAAATTCGATACTTATAGGTGGAAATTTAGGTTTTTCGGAAAATAATATTTTTTAACCCGTTCAATTAATGAATTTCAACGAGCCAAAAAATCATGACTCAAAAATCAATTCATGGCTGAAATCAGCGCAATTTTAGGTAAAATTAGTAATTTGGAATCAGACCAGTCAAATATTATTGTACGAGGAAATTGATCGAAAAATTTTGTATTTATTCATTATTTACGAACTCAAGGTTTTTTAATTTAATGTACAGCTATAATTATAAAATCTATGACAAAAAATGGAATGTAGCATGCGAAAAATTTAAATATTTTTAGATTTAGAGAATAGAATATGTGCTACAATCGAATAAGCGATTGAAACGTTGATTCTGTATTAATAATTAATTTATTATAAAAATACATTAGGGACACCTTTTCGTAACATGAATTTCGAAATCAAGTAGTAGACTCAAAATACCAATTGAGAAGTGTTTTCTGGATGACAATGATTGCTACATATTCAACTGTGCATGCGTCGTGGCCATACAATTTCGAAATTATCGAACACCTCAGGAATAGTACTTGTATTTGATACATTAAATCGTATTCGATGTACTTTTTGGCTATCAACTAAGGGATTCCTTTTTAATAAAATGGTAATTTTGTGCATTATTGTGTACTTTGCGAACAAGGATGAAAGGGACCGTCGAATATAATTTTGTAAAATTCCAGCTATTATAAAAGAAATAAAGAAAAAGTTTACCAGACCGGTGGAGCGTACACTTTTCAGGAAAAAAAAAATTTTTTGATGAAAAGACGTGAAAAATGGATAAATGCGATTGAATGTGGTTCTTTGAGTGGGTCGCAGATAAGAAATGCAACAAGTTACTCAAACTATTTCATATCATTTAAGGGCATGTGACACTCAAATGCACCGACCAAGCCAGTCCCAAGATTGAAATTAGTTCCCATACTTAAAAATTAAAGTTAAAAAAAAGCAGAAAAATTTTGGGGAATTATATATCAACGTAAATGAAAGGTCTATAGCAAAGCGTGGAGTCGGAAAAGAAAAAAAATTTTTTTATAAAAATAATAATTGTTGGTAAATATGTTTTATTTTACCGGTAAACATTGCCGTGTCGGTAACTAGATTTTTTTTATTCAATTCAAAGTGATCGTAACCTAAAATCCCTATGTCTGACAGCGTGGATCCCACATTTCAGCAGGTATAAATGAGACAGCAGTTTGAATTGAATCCTGCAGCAGGATTACGATATCGTGTCAAAAGTTGAATGGACCTTTTTTTCTAACGTTTAGAGATAGAAAGAGAATGAGCCGCCGT